>JAQZBX010047381.1:0-20482 GCA_029593785.1 Cabassous unicinctus
AATGCACATATATGCATATGTATTTATATATCATTTTACAAATATTGGTATGTACTGTGAAAAATTTTGATTTTTACCAACAATTAAAAAAAAAAAAGTGTGTTCTTGCCATTTCAAGATTTTGAAGGAAGGGATCCAAGTTTTCTTCGAATACTTGCATGGATTCACTTTTTAAATTGGGTCTGAGATCCATTTATAGTTTATTATTGTATACACTTGGAGATGGTATATGGTTTGATATTTTTCCTAATGGCTAATGAATTGTCTCTATACCACTTATATCTCTTACTGCCTTCTTTAGCTTATACCAAATTTCCACATAACCTTGGATCAGTGTTTAGACTTTATATCTTCTCCTATTGGCCTACTCTCTTTTCAAGTGCCAGTGCTACACTATTTTAATTACAGATGCTTCCCAGGATATTTTAATACAAGGGATACCTTATGTATAATCTTATATTAGATTAATCCTCTTTGCTCTTCTTTTTCAGGATTTTTTTCATATTCTTGATTATTTTTTATATAAAATTTACAATTACCTTGGTATTTATATTAGAAATTGCATTAAATCCATATGTTAATGCAAGAGGAATTTATATCTTCATGATGTTGAGTCATTCTATTTATTAGAATGTCTTTTCATTTATTGAAGACCATTTTTGTAACTACGAATTGTTTTAATGTCTTCCTCATATGGGATTTGTACGTTTATTTTGTTAAGTTTATTCATAGGTAAGTTTATTTTTTCTGATATTTTAAATGAGATTTTCTTTATAATTAGATCTTCTAACTAAACATTGTTTGTATAGATATATTAAGGCCATTGGTTTTTCTATATTGACTTTGTGTCCTATGTTATACCGAATTTTCTTATTGTTTATATTAAATTTGTTGTTGATCTTATGGTTTCCAGGTAAATTATGACTGGTACCTTTGTAAGAAGAAATAACTGTACCTTTTCCACTTTTCAAATCTTATCCTTCTAATTTTGTTTCCTTTAATGTGATTTCATTGAGCAACATCTCTAGTATAAAATTAAAGAGATGCAGAAATCATGTACATCATTTCCTTGGAAAAGTCTACAGTTTTTCTCCATTAGGCAAGATTCTGGCTTTTGAACTAGGCTACGTGAATTTTTATCATGTTAAGGAAGTATCTATTGATTCATATTTTGTTTTCTCTTTTTGTTTTTGTTTGTTTTGTGTTGAATCAGAAGTGAAGATTGATCGAAATTTAAAATTTATGTGCCTAGTATTTTTCAAATATTTTATGATTTTAAAGAATAGGTTTCCTATGTTATAATGAATATTTCTCTCTTGCATTTTTTTGGTATATCTGTGCTTTTTCCGCTTTCAACAAAATAAGTTAGCTAATGGTTTGTCTTCAACTGCACACATTTAAATTTATTTATTCATAGTAGACATTAATTGATGCTTTTTATCTTAGTCTTTCCTTTATTCTGCTTCATTTTACTTTTCTTTTTAAAATTTTTAACTTATTTTTTATTTAACCAACACTGACCTTTCAAGTCAAACAGAAATAGATATTAACAGTTAAGAAAAGTGCCACCAGGCACTTCTTGCAAAAGTTTTTTTTCTTCCAGAGAAATGGAAGTGATGTCCTCCCCTCTGCTATATGTGGAAAAAATAACAAGAGAGTTTAACAGACAGCGTCCCCAGGAAACCTATAACTTTCTTTCAACCCTACCAATTTTCTCATGAGTTAGGAGCATGAGTTACTAGTTTCCATAATTTATGTGGATTTTGCCTATGTTTATATTATATTAGTCATTTCAATGGGAATTTTGAGAGAAAACTCCTAGTGTCATATTATTTGGAAGTCTCATGTAATTTTATAATTGCATAGGTCCATCTCCTATAAAATATAAATCCTTTAAGGGAAGTGACTATGCTATATACACTATTGAAACCCTTGTTTTATATAGTGGTTTGTAGCAGATGCTTGAAAGCATAAGAAAAGCATAAAGAAAGGTGGAGGAGAGAAAGGAAGGAAGGAAGGGAGGAAGGAAGGCAGGAAAGGCAAGACGTAAAAAAAGTTAAATAAAAATTGTAACTCTGAAATTTAATTTACCCATATTAAGAGATTGGGTTTGCAAAGAAGCTCAGAGCTTTGACAACCTGTACTCAGAAGTGATTAGACAAGGCTGAACTTTAAGAAGTGGAGGTGAAAGGGAAATATAGAAAAGAACTTGCCATTGCCAAATGCATGAAAAACACAGTGGTGTATGGAGATTAGTAGTTTGTGGTCATTTTGTCCTGGACAGCTAGATCAAAGCCAGAGAATGAGTCATAATGGGAATTATGTATTGAGGAATTCAAATTGGCAGTTCTAATTAAGACATAGGCTAGATTTTTAATTGCATTCAGGCAGCTACATCATACGTGTTTTGAGTAAATATTATTTCCTCAGACAAAATCAAATTCTGATCTGAGAGGGAAGGAAGGAAGAACATAAACTGATGAGTGAAATAGAATGGATATAGTTTATAAGAAGAAAATCCAAGGCGTGACTGTATCTCCACTTGAATTGTTTCTCTGTATTTAGTATAAATGCTACATGGATTTGAGGCACTTGGATGATAATTGTAGAACCAAAGACAGAGCTTTTGTATTCCAGTGCAAGTTAAGTGTGACAGTTTGAAGCTTTTGTGGAACCCAGAAAGTCTTGATCTTAAAGCTAATCCATTCTTGCGAATGTAAACTTACTCTAGGGGGAGCTTTTTATTAAATTACTTCAGTTAAAGGCCTTTGATTGGATAGTGGGGCCCAGGGTAGGTCTTAATCTTAATGGAGCCCTTTATAAATGGAGGAATAAAAAAACCACAGACACAGAAAGAAGGTTGCAAAGACAAGAGGAACTCAGAAGCTGAGAGAAGACCCCAGAAGCTAGAAGCAGAGAGGTCATAGAACTACTAAAAGGCACATTGAGAAGCTAGCATCAAATCCACTTGGACCTCATTCTAAAATCGGTTTCCTTTCCATAAAAATCTCAGTGACTCTCCAATTGTTCATGCCTCTGCCTGTCCTATTTACTATCCCCAAGACATGAAGTCATCATATTTGCAGGAGTTCAAAGCATGTGACTTACACAGAGTAGACTGCAATAAAATCCATATCACTGAATTAGCATATCCGAGCAGGAAGAAGATTGGTGCAAAAATTAGAAGGCTTTGATTCATTTATAGGCAATGTTGCTAATTCAGAATGTGTCCTTGCAAATTCTCTTTTATATTCTGTACCTCTGTTTCATTCTTTATTAAATGGTGTAAATGCCTTTCACTTTCTTATCTCACTGGAATATTGTAAGAATAAATGAAGTGATATGGCCTTAGAATAGACATTGGCTTCCCTGGTCAGAGACTGAGGGAAAAATGTCAATTTTAATCATTTTACTTTTACTTTTTCTCCGTAGGGAGGTATTGTGGGGAAAAGTATTTGGGCTGATATTTTAAGCATATTTAAAAATGACTACAGTAATATAAGTAAAGCAACTTAAGCATCTGGAAAGAAAAGTGTTATGTACACCTGGGGGTGATAATGATGCTGATAGTGATGATGAAAAAATTTAATAACTATAAATCTAAGTGAATTTCACTGAACCTGCTTTCAGGAAATAAGAATTCAAGGGCGTAAAGTCTCCCCAAAGGTTGCTTTCAGTATATGGTTTTGCAAATAGATTGTTTGTGACTTTCTTGATTCCATATTCTAGACAAAATGTAGATGTACAAATACCATATCTTGCTTCCTGACCCAGAAAAATATTCATGCCAACTGTGGGGATCAAGAGAAGTTTAAACCAGTTCTTAGGAAAATATGTTCAGTTTCAGAAAAACTCAAACTTCCCAGGGTACATATGCACCTTCTATTTCTTAGGAAAATGTGAATATGTACTTTTAATACATAAAAAAGTTGTGCTGTGGGTTTTGTTGTGTTTTGTTTTTTCACAGTCATGCTTGATTGCATTCCATCTAAATAAATGAAATCCAGGCAGATGCTGTAAAACCTAAATCCTGCAGTGTATTTCACTCATGAACATACAAGTAGCTGTCAGAACTAAAGTCTTCGGGTGCTTTATACAAGAGGCGTGAAGTAAAGCTAAGATTGGTCAATAACAGGGTTATGGAAGCCTACAATAACCTCAGGAAAGGGCTCTCGGTGCACTGAACCAAAGCTGTGGGCTCAAAACAACCGAAAAGAGGGAGGCTTCATCTTCTGCTGACTTGTCCCAAGGTATGCATGGGAATTACTTGCTAATGAGATTTATTTTCTACTATTGAACTTTGCCAACTTTTTCCAAGGGACCTGCCTCTCCTCAAGGTCTGTTCATAGAAATCCACATCATCACAAAGCTGTCCATACATTGCAGGATGCATAGTTAACTGACAAGAAAAGCACCACCTCTTGCTTGGGAATGGATTTCCCTATCTCTGAAGGAGGGAGGTTATGAGCGACATTCTCCCTCTTTGAATGGAGCTCTAGTCCGATGCACTAGCAAACTGGTATGATGCATGTGGAATTTTCTGCTGACTGCTGAATCCAGGCTGCAAAAGGTGATAAGCCTTTTTTCCAGAGGAATTTGTAATTCAGTATAGTTCTTGTTTATCCAGATGAAATGCATGAGTCTTTCAAGAATTTGAATGCCCAAGTAACATACAGAAAAAATTGTGGGAAAGGCTGCACCTGTCCCTGAGCTCCCTTCTCCTCTGTCTATCCAAATGCACGTGGCCCAGAAGCACTGGCCTCGGGTCTGTGTGCAAGGGGAAGGCATGTGCTTTGCTTCTGGGATGACTAACAAGGCCTTTCCTCTGGTCAGAGAAAAGCAAAACTCTTCACCAGTGGTTTCTAAACATTTTGGTCATGTTTTCCATCAACAAAAATTTGAGCCCTGTAACTCCTATAGTTGTGCATTTATTTCATTATAAATTATATACACTTACTCTTGTACTAGCATGTGATTTACATTATAAATAATCTACTGAAAGTATAATGTTTAAAAATAATTCAACATATTTTTGTGTCATTTTAATTAAAAGGAAAAAATCCATAGTGCCCTCATGACTGTCTCATCAATACTTTTTTAAACTGGGAAAAATCTGATCAACTATGGCAGATCTGATTAGATCATCTTTGTCTTTAATTTTTAGCATGGATGATGATAAGCTCATTCTAATTGTAGATGTGTTAACTTTTTTATTTTATTGACATTTTCTTGCATTGCATTTTTTAATGTTTTCTCTCTGTATGATTTGCAGAAGTTGTACGAAACCACTTGTGATGATTGGCGCCGTTAAATCTAGAAAATTCAATTAATAAATCAGCTTTTTCACATATGTGCAAACCACGGTACCTACAACAGCTAATAACAAATGGAAAAGTGAAGTTATCGCTTTCAGTCCCACTGCATTCTCACACCTATTCCTTATGGCACCTGGCCCTTCCTATTTGGACAAGATGGGAGTGTGCTAATGTCAACTCATAAATTAAATATTGTGAAGATGAATTTCTTTCTTATTTTTAGGTAAAATCTATATAAATATAAGTGGAAGTTTTAATATTTTTTCAGTATCCCAAATGACATCGTGTACACCTAGCATTCCCATACCCCATTTTGGAAGCCCTTATATAGACTTATTTAACATAGGACATAATCCTCTCTCTCTGTAAATGGCTTGCTCACAGAAAGTTGGTCGAATTCAGTCTTTGTAAACAGAAGCATTTAAAATTTAGTTTTGCTAGTTAAAGAACCTCTGTGGTCAGAAAATGGAAGATGTAATTGTCTCCATTTGAAAAATATAGATTGTTCTCAAGGCTGATTCCCATTGCTGGGAACAATTTACTCCAGCTTCCAACTAAGCCTCTGGAGCATCCTAGGATCCACTGCGATTCCCTCCTCCTCTCTCTCTCTCTTTTCTTCACGGCCAACACAAACACTGCCCAGGTCAACCTGACTTCTCAGTTTTTATATCTGCTGATAAAACCTGTATGGCTAATGAGTCTGGATGAGAGGGGTGGGTGACATAGTGAAGGGGAAGGGGAAGCTTTATTAGCTCCCTAGGTGGGCAAGCAGGTATACACTGACAGGATAAGCCATTTTCTGTACCTACATGGCATAATGACCTCTTTCCTTCTACAGTCACTGTGCTTCAAGGAAACACGAAGCCATTTAATGCCTTTTATGTTTTCTCCCTTTTAAAAAATCTTTAAATGAGCCTAGTCAGTAAAGGAAGGTCAAATGAATGAAATCTCTATGGCACATTTTGTTCCAAGGAGTCCCTTTTTTTTCCCCTCCTCTAGACTGAGCAGGATAAAGGGCCTAGTTGTGACTGCTACACAGTGGTATCTTAATTGAGTCTTCCATCTTCATAGAACCAGATGAGAGAGTCACTTTAAAAGGGAATAAATTCAAAACCATGTGCAGTTTCAGAACAAATTGTCCATGCCACGTAAAAGTAGAGTTCTTTGAAATCCTACTGCTGCTTTTGCAACATCAGGTCTTTTCTAATTCCCGCCAAAGAACTCCAGTGTTTAAAGTGGAGTTCCCTGTAATGAAGTGACATTTGACTGTTCATGGTGAATTATATCAGCTCACACATGAGGAGAATGCTCACAATTGAATTTTCTCGACTCTGTTAAAGTGCAAGGACACTGTGTGAGGGGTCTGGAAGACTGGTAGATACTTCTGGGAATCAAAGGTTGGGACAGAGCTGAGACTGGTCCAACACAGGGTATCAATCCAGGCCTGATCAGTGAAGACAATTAAGGGCAACTGTTATATAGCAGTACCAGGTAGTAAAGGAAATATGCTGAGGATCAGGCCTGATGTTAAGTTGGAAGTTAGATGAACATGGGTCTTTACAGAGATCACCAAAGACCAAGGAGACAGGAGTTGCCAGGGTGCCCACAGTAAACAGAGAGGCAATAGGATATTTAGGGACAAGTTGGAATTCGGGACAGAATAAGCTATTACACAACTAGGCTATTTATATTAAGATCAAGTTACATTAAAATTCATGCCTGGAAACATGAAATAAATAAGGTGAAGAGCAATGGAAGTCTAAACACAAAAGCTTCACAAAGTGCTTACACACAGGGGTTTTCATGTGTTTTTCCAATAACTTAAAGCTATGCAAGTGGATGAAATGGAAAGTTAAGATCTGCATATTCAATCACTGTGGGGGCAGCGGGGTAGAATGGCAATTTCGCAGGCTTAAAAGGTCACTGGTCTGCGAGTCGTAAGACTTGTGTTGTAGCTTTATCAGGAAATAATTGAATGACTCTAGGAAAGTTTGAAACTTATTTTGCTCATCAGTAAAAATGAGAGAGTTGGAAAAGTTACATCCTTCTTTATTATTTTAAAAGTAACACAAAAGTATGGTAAAAGATTCACACAGCAGAGGAGCAAATGTAGGTTAGTGGTTGAGCACCTGCTTCACACTGATAAGGTCCCAGATTCAATCCCTAGTACCTCATTTTTTTTTTATTTACACAGCAAATATTTTTAAAGTGCTTTTCTACTCTTACTTTCCTGTGTTGCCATGAACCACCAGCCCAATTTCTCAGAGACAACCACTATTAATACTTTCTTTGAAGCCTCACACAAAATTTATGCAAATGCAAGTATGTAAATGCTTTAAAAGCAACTGAAATCTTATTACACATACTATTTCTACCTTCCCTAATTTATATTATAATACAGCATGGATATCTTTATATATATGTATATATAGATTTAATTTATATTTTAACTATTGTATAATATTCTATTTTATAGATATGATACAATTGATACTAATGATACTAATTCATTAGTAGAAATATAGGCTGTAATCTGCCTCTACTCCAAAGGCTCATAGCCAAGTAAATCCTCTGTGGAGGAAGTAAACCTCACCCATAGCCTCCACAAGTTTTCATATACAATGTCTGGTACTGAATAAAAAGTCAACAGGCATGGAAGGAGACAGGACCAAATGCCTGCAAACCAAGATAAAACCATAGACAATACATTTCTGTTTCTGCTCATGAAGGGGTAATTGCTACAGAACTGTTCCTCCTGTCTTAAACAACTTGAAAACTGGAAAACAGTAAGAAACCACTTTTTCAGGTACTGGACAACAGCATAGGCCTGAGTTGAGAAAGAATGGAAAAGGGAATAAACCTTACAATTACTCTGTCTTTCTGCCTGAAGGCAATCTCTGGTCCATGTTGAAGAGAGGAAGGAATCTTAGTGGTTTCACTGAGAAGAGGAGACGCATATTGAGTTTGGGGAGCCTGAAAGGGATAGAATTTTCAGTGCAGGATACCAGAGGGAGAAAGCTAAGCAGAAAAAGAACTCCAGAAATCAGCAAAAGGGACCCCTTGAGTCTTTTTTTTGAAGACATTCTGTACTTTTGTAGGGGGAAACTCCAGGAGGTCAGGTAAATAACAATATCAAGGAAAAAAGAATTAATGGGCAAGTATAAGCCAAACAATTTCCAGAACTCATGCAGAACTGGGATTCTTAACTACCAACAGCTAGAGTAGAGGAACTCTGTTAGGTACATAGGAAATTCAGTAAAGACTTTAGAAGGGTGCTGCACAAATGATGAGATCAAATTAACCTTAGAGAGAAAGTTACTCTAAAACTGCCTTAACATATTTAAAAACAAGTCTCAAAAGTATCAAGCTGTTTTGTAAGAAGCTTGCTGACTGAAGTCCAATACTCTTTAATATAACAAAATGCAGTACCCAACAATGTAAAATTCAACACTTGTAAGATTGAATATAAAATTAAATAGACATGTGAAGAAACAGGTAAATTTGATCCATGAGTAGTAGAAAAATTAGTCAGTAAAGCTGACCCAGAAATGACAAAGACAGTAAAATTAGCATGTTGGGCCCTCCAAAAAGCAGATGCAAAGCTTAGAGTAAAGGTGTATGTGCCTGTGAAAGGAAAAAGGGAGTGAGATGGAGAGGACTGGGAAAGCCATCAGACCAGAAAGCAAGTCTGACCTCATGTGAAGGAGATATGGTGGAGTCAAAATATCTAGAGATTACCATGAAGTCTAAGAAAGGTTTTGCAAAATCACTGAGGAGTTTTTGAGCCAAAGTCAGTAAACTAAGGAGTCCTTTGTCTCCCGGGAATGGTGCAGACATTTGAAGGTAGACTGGGATGTGTTAAAGATGTCTACTGTAAAATCTAAAGCAACTACTAAATATTGAAACAAATTATCCATAATAATATATATTTATAATATATAAATGATGAACCACAAGTGAAAAATTAGACAATAAAAACAGACCAAGTAATCTCTATATTGTAGTTATCAGACATGGATTTAAAAATAACTTATATATATGCTCAAGAAACTTGTTTGTAAGATAATTTCACAAGAGAATTGGGATCTATTATGAAACTGATATAAACTATTATGCGCAATAGGTGAATTTACCAACAGATACTTTAAAATAAGAAGAGTGAAATTAAGCATAGCTTAATAGAAAATAGCCAGACTGGAGCATAAAGGAAAAAAAATGATGGAAAAAACACAATGAGTATAAAATACACATATGATATACATAGAACATGTATGTATGTGGAATCCCACTATGAAAGGAGTAAAAGAATGGTATAAATACTGTCAAAAAAGAAATAGTGATCAAGAATTTCCCAAACCAGACAAAGACACTAAGACACATATTGAAGAAATGTTATGAATACCAAGAAGGATGTAATGGAAAACTTGCTAAAAAATAAAAACTTACCAAGTATTACAGAGTAAAGCAAAAATCTGTATTGGCTGAATTCTATGAAAACCACTGCAATCAAAAGTTAAACAGAATTTAGGGCACTTCTGGTACAATGGCGCTGGAGTAGGCAGACAGCACTCAATTCTTTCACAAAAACAATGGAGAAAGGGCAAAAAGCTACCCAGGGGACCTGCTTTGGTGGTCAGCAGACCAGGACAGTGCTGAGCAACCCCCAGGAGGATGAGGGACAAGGAGATGAAGAACCCGAAAATGACAACCATGAGTCATTGAAGCCCCATGGTGGCCAGGAATGGCACCCATGCCCCACCCTCATAAGCAGATAACCTACTTAAAACCCATGGCTCACTGCAGCCGACTGAGAGGGAACCAAACATCTTCCTCCCTGGGAAGAGGAAGGGTGTGGCAGAGGGTGGACAGTGATTCTTTTCAGTGAATATGGCCAGCAGAGCCCCCTTTGAATCTCAGCTCTGGCCAGCTCAGAAACACAGGCAACCAGAGGTTGAAAGGGACACCTCCATGGAAAAGTTAATCAAGTGTTATCTGCTGGCTGGACAGGAAACTGAAAGGAGAAAAACTGCTTTTAGGTGTCTCATCTCAAGCCCTTGGAAGAATATCTGTGCCACATTAGTGAGTTCATGGACTGATTTTGATAGCTTAAGCTGGGCAATATTCAAGACTCAGAATAAGTTGAACCATAAATCAAAGGACAGCTGTGAAAGTAAAACACTAGGTAAGAGAGAGAAATTGACCATCAGAGAAAATTGACCAACATGCTGAAATGCCTAGACATCAGCAAAAAAAATTACAAGCCATACTAAGAAACAGGAAGAGATGGCCCAGCAAAAGGACCAAACCAAACATCCTAATGATATATAGGATTTAAGACAAATAATCAATGATAATCTCACAAATCTCTTAAATCAATTCAAAGTGTTGAAGGAAAATATGACTAAAGATATGGAGGATATTAAGAAGACATTGGGTGATCATAAAGAACAATTTGAAAGCCTGCAAGGAAAAGTAACAGAGCTTACAGGAATGAAAGACACAATGGGTGAGATTAAAAATACCTTAGAGGCATATAACAACAGACTTGACTTGTTCAAAGACAGAATTAGTGATATTGAGGACAGAACACCTGAACTTGGAAAGACAGGAGAACAGAAAGAGAAAAGAATAGAAAAAATGGAATAAGGTTTCAGGGAATTGAATGACAAAACAAAATGCACAAGCATATGCATTATTGGTGTCCTAGAAGAAGAAGAGAATGGAAAAGGGGAAGAAAGAATATTTAAGGAAATTATGAACAATAACTTCCTACCTCTTATAAAAGCCATGAATATCAATATCCAAGAAGGATAACACACCCCAAACAGAAAAAAATCTGAATTAGACTGACTCCAAGACACTTAATGTTCAGAATGGCAAATATCAGAGATAAAAAGAGGATTCTGAAAGCTTCAAGAGAAAATCAAAGCATCACATACAAGGGAACCCCAATAAGATTAAGTGCCGACCTCTCATAAAAACCATGGAGGCAATAAGAAAATGGTATGATCTATTTAAGGTACTGAAAAAGGAAAGCTGTCATCGAAGAATTCTGTATCCAGCAAAACTGTCTTTCAAAAAATAAGGGTAAAAAAAAAAATGAGGGTGAGTTTAAAGTCCTCCCAGACAAATAAAAACTGAGAGGGTATGTTACCAAAAGACCAGAAATACAAGAGCTACTAAAGGGAGTGCTGAAGCCTGAAAGGAAAAAAAACAAGAGTCAGACACTTGGAGAAGAGTATAGAAATGAAGAATATTACAATGGGTAAGTTGAAGTGTAAAGAGACAGACAATAGTAATACATGACAACAGAAAGCCAAAGGACAAAATGGATGAAGTAAGAAATAACTTTTGAGTGATAACTTTGAATGTTAATGGATTGAATTCCCCAATAAAAGATATAGACTGATAGTGAAAAAATGGATTAAAAAAATATGAGCCATCTATATGCTGTCTACAAGAGACTCACCTCAAATGCAATGACACAACCAGGTTGAAAGTGAAAGCTTGGAAAAAGATAGTCTATGCAAATAGTAACCAAAAAATATCTGGGGTAGTGATACTAATACTGGACAAAATAGATTTTAAATGCAAAACTCTTAATAAGGGATGAAGCAGGTCATTATATATCGATAAAAGGGAAAATACACCAAGAAAAAATAACTATAATAAATATTTATGTACCTGGTCTGGGTTCCCCAGATACATGAGGCACACAATGACAAACTGAAGGGAGAAATAGATGTCTACAATAATAGTTCAATTTGCTATTGTCAGCATTGGATAGAACATCTGGACACAGGATAAATAAAGAAACAGAGAGCTTGAATAATATAAGTGAACTACACCAGACATTTATAGAGCATTAGACCCCAAAACAGCAGGATATACATTCTTTTCAGGAGCTCATGGATCCTTCTTCAGGATAGACCATATGTTGGATCACAAGACAGGTCTCAAAAATGTAAAAAGATTGAAATTATACAAAACACATTCTCTGATCATAATGGAAAGTAGCTGGAAAAGAATAATGGATGGAAAATGGGAAAATTCACAAATACATGGAGATTTAACAATCAATAGTTTAAAGAAGAAATTGCAAGAGGATTAAGTAAATATCTTGAGCTGAATGAAAACAAGAACACAAAGTAACAAAACCTATGGGGCAGAGCAAAGGTGGTGTTGAGAGGGAAATTTATAGCCCTCAATGCTTACATTAAAAAAGAAGAAAGAACTAATAGCAAAGACTTAACTGCACACCTGGAGAAACTAGGAAAAGGACAGTAAATTAATCTCAAACCAACCTGAAGCAAATAAATAATAAAAAGCAGAGCAAAAATAAATGAAATTGGAAACAAAAAAATTAATAGAGAGAATCAACAAAACCAGAAGTTGGCTCTTTGAGAAGTTCAACAAAATCAACAGACCCTTAGTTAGACTGGCAAATATATAAAGAGAGAAGATGCAAACAAATAAAATCAGAAATGAGAGAGGAGATACCATTGATCCCACAGAAATAAGAGAGATGATAAGAGGATACTTTGAACAATTATATACCAACAAACTGGAAAACTTGGATGAGACGGACAAATTCCTAGAAACAACACATAAACAACCTACAGTGATCCTAAAAGAAATAGAAGACAGGAACAAACCAATCAGAAGTAAAGAGATTGAAACAGTCATCACAAACCTCCCAAAGATGAAAAGCCCAGGACCAGATGGTTTCACAAGTGAATTCTACCAAGGATTTAAAGACGAACTAATATCAAATTGCTAAAACTCTTCTAAAATATTGAACAGGAAAGAATGCTACCAAATTCATTCTATGAAGCCAACATCACCATAATACCAAAATCAGATAAAAAATACTATGAAAAAAGAAAATTACAGTACAATATCTCTAAGCTGATGCAAAAATCCTCAACAAAATACTTGCAAACTGAATCCAAAAACACATTAAAATTACACTATAATCAAGTGGGTTTGATCCCAGGTATGCAAGGGTGTTTCAACACAAGAAAATCAATTAGTGTAATAAACCACATTAATAAATTGAAGAAGAAAAATGACATGACCCTCTTGACCAATGCAGAAAAAGCATTTGACAGAATACAGCATCCTTTATAAAAACACTCCAAAATATAAGAATAGAAGAAAGCTTTCTCAACGTGGTAAAGTGCATGTATAAAAAACCACAGTCTGCATTGCACTCAAAGCTTTCCCACTGAGATCAGGAACCAGACAAAGATGCCTACTGTCATTGTGTTATTCAATATTGTGCTAGAAGTTGTAGCTGGATCAATTAGGCTAGATAAAGAAATAAGAGGAACCCAAATAGGAAAGAAAGAAGTAATACTTTCGCTGTTCACTGATGATATAATCCTATATCTAGAAAATCCTGCAAAATCCACGAAGAAGCTACCAGAACTAATAGACGAGTTCAGCAAGTGATGGGATACAAGATTAATACGCAAAAATAAGTAGCATTTCTCTACACTACTAAGGAGCAATCTGGGGAGGAAATCAGAAAAAAAATTCATTTATAATAGCGACTAAAAGAATCAAATATTTAGGAATAAAACTTAACCAAGGACATAAAAGACATCTACTCAGAAAATTACAAAACATTGCTAAAAGAAACCAAAGAAGACTTAAGTAAGTGGAAGGACATTCCTTGTTCATGGACTGGAAAAGTAAATATCATTATGATGTCAGGTCTACCCAAACTGATTTACAGAATCAGTGCAATACCAGTACAAATACCAACAGCCATATTTTTGCAGCACTGGAAAAGCCAATTATCAAATTTATTTGGAAGGGTAAGGGGCCCCTAATAGACAAAGAGATCTTAGAAAAGAAGAACGAAGCTGGAGGACTCTCACTTCCTGACTTTAAAACATACTACTTAGCTACAGTGGTAAAACAAACAAACAAACAAAAAACAGCATGGTACTGGCATAAAGACAGACAGATTGATCAATGGAATCAAATCTAGAACTAAGGAATAGACCTTCACATCTTTGATCAAGTGATTTTTGACAAGGTTGTCAAGCCCACTCAGCTGGTCCAGAACAGTCTACTCAACAAATAGTGCTGGGAGATCTGGATATCTATATCCAAAAGAAAGAAAGAGGGCCCCTATCTCACACCTTATAGAAAAACTAACTCAAAATGGATCAAGGACCTAAATATAAAAGCTAAAACCATAAAATTCTTGGAAGAAAATGTAAGAAAACCACTTCAAGATCTTATGGTAGATGATAGTTTCTTAAACCCAGTACCCCAAGTATGAGTAACAAAAGAAAACTAGTTAAATGGAACCTCCTCAAAATTAAACACTTTTGTTCTCCAAAAAACTTTGTCAAGAAAGTAAAAAGACAGCCTAGCCAATGAAAATATTAGGAAACCACATATCAGATAAGGGTTTGATCGTGTTATATAAAGAGATCATACTACTCAATGATAAAAAGTCAGGCAACCCAATTAAAAAATAGGCAAAAGATTTTAATAGACATTTCTACAAAAACGAAATAAAAATGCCTAAAAAGTACATGAAAAAAATGTTCAACATCACTAGCTATTAGGGAAATGCAGATTAAATCTACAATGAGATACCATTTCATACATTATAGAATGACAATTTTATAACACTACAAGTGCTGGAAAGGATAGGGAGAAACAAGAACACTTTTTCACCGTTGGTGGGAATGTAGAATGGTGCAGCCTCTGTGGAAGACAGTTTGGCAGTACCTCAAGAAGCTGAATATAGAACTGCCGTATGAGTCAGCAAACCTGTTCCTAGTAATATATTCAAAAGAACTGAAAGCAAGGACACAACTGACATATGCATACTGATGTTTATAGTAGCATTATTCACAATTGCTAAAATATGGAAACAGCTCAAGTGTCCATCAACCAATGAGTAGATAAACTAAATCTGATATATATATATACAATGTAATACTATTCAATTGTAAGAAGAAATGAAATTGGGATGGCTATGATAACATGGAAGAAGCTAGAGGATATTATGTTGAATGAAATAATCCAGACACAAAAGGACAAACATTGTATGGTCTCACTAATATGAACTAAATATGATGAGAAAACTCATAGAGGTAAACTCCAGAGTATAGGTTACTAGAAGATAGAATGTGAGTTGAGAATGGGAGCTGATGCTTAATGTATGTAACATTATTAAGTTTAATTGTAAATGAGTGGAAATGAATAGAGTATATAGTAACACATTATAGTGAGTATAACTAACACTGATGATTTATAAATGTGATTGTGGCTGAAAAGGACAGTCTGTGGAAATAAATATCATTTGAAAGGAAACGAGATAATAAGCTAGGGGATATATAACAGTGGTTTCAGGGGTAGGTGAATATTGTGATTAATAGTATAAATATAAGAATGCTCTTCCTTTACAAAGTGCTAAGAATATGGTGATACATGGGAAAATTACAACTAATATAACTTATGTATGATAGCTAACAGTAGTATTGCATTATTTTGCAGCAATGGCAAGAAGATATTATTTCAAGACTAAGGGAAAACAATAGGGGTGTATAAGGGAATATGGGTTTTTTCCCTTTGGAGTAATGAAAATGTTCTAAAGTTGACTGAGGTGATGACAGCACAACTCTGTGATGAAAATGAGAACCACTGAGTATACACTTTGAATGGATTGTACAAGGCATGAGACTGTATAACACAGAGAATCCAGTGGTTGATGAAGGACTGTGGTCAAAAGGACAAATATGAGATTGTTCTCTCATGAACAATAACAGATATATAATACAGAGTGTTATAATATAGGGTGTTTATAATTGGGTAGGTTGGGGGAAAATACACCAAATGTAAGATATAGGCTATAGTTAGTAGCAGTATTGTGACAATACTCTTTCATAGTTTGTAACAAATGTTTCACAACAATGAAAGGTTTTGGAAGTGGGGAGATGCGTGGGAGCCTTGTATGATGATATGCATGTTTGCTTTGTCAATTCACAAATTTTACTCTACACTTATTGTTTATGTATGTTCAAGTATGAATGATATACTTCAATAAAATTTTATTTTAAAACGTTAAAATAAAATACTACAAATAAAGGTCAATTTATATTAAAAAAATAAAAAACTGCAACTTCCCATATAGAAAACTCTGCACCTATACTGCCTCACAAATGAATTCTTAAAATTGTTTGAAATATTTCATAAAAAAGCAAATACTTAGAAATAAATATAGTGAAAGCGTACCAGACCTCAAGACAGAACATAAAAAATAAGACTGAGAAAAAATTACTTAAAGACCTAAATAATTGGAGTAATAGATTGCATTCATGGATAAAAAGATACAAAATGGAAAAGGTCTGAATTCTCCCCAATTTGACCTATAAATTCAATATTATTTCATCTATATCCCAGTATGATTTTTGCTGGAAATTAACAAGCTAATTCTAAAATGTATATGAAAATGAAAATGGCCAGCTATAGCCAAAACAATATTAAAGAAGACGACCTTAGTTGGAGGACTTTTTAAATCTGATTTTGGGGAAAAATCTATTAAAAAGCAGATTTAATGATGATATAGAAGATTTTCTACTGAGATTATGAGTGAGAAAGACATGCTATTACCATTTATAGTCACTATTATACTAGAAGTCTTAGACTGAGCAAATAATGTAAGAAAAAACCAATGTGGTATTGGTGTGATTTTAGTTAAACAGAAAAAGGGAATGGCATGAAAAGCCCAGAAAAGACTCACACAGACATTGTCACTTGATTTGTGGTAATGTGACATGTGAGTATAATGGGCAAAGAATGGTATTATCAATAAATGGTATTGCATCAGCTGGATACTCATGAAAAGAAATGAATCTTGACACAAATTAAAATATAATAAAACCAACTCAAGGTTGGTTTTGTAAAAGGCAAAAGATAAAAAATAACAAAGCTTCCAGAAAATAGCAAAAGGCATACTACCTTCATTGCCTTGGGGTAGGCAAAAGTTTTTGAACAGGGCATAAAAGAATTAGACATAAAGTGGATATTTGAGAATTTAACTTTATTAAAAATAGGAGTGCCTCTTAAGAAAGACCACACAGGGGCATAGAAAAGACAATCTCAGAATAAGAGTTGATTATATATCAAATTCAAGAAGATAGACAACCGAAAAATAGGACAAAAAAATTTTAATATGTACTTAATAAAAGAATTCAAAAACACATTCCAAAAGGCAAATAAACTCATATGTTTAACTTCATTAGTCACTAAAGAAATGAAAATGAAAACTACAATGAAATACCACTACATAATCAAGAAAATGACTATTTTCTGGGATATATATATATATATGTCCCAGAAAATATCAAACATGTTGATAAGAACATGGAGTACTGGATTTTTTATGCACCTATTACTAGAAATGTATATTGGTACAGTCACATAAAAAAAACTATTGGACAGGATCCAACAAACAGAATATATGCAAACTATATCTCAGCAATTCTATACTTAGGTATATACATACCATAAATGCATGCATATGCTTACCAAAATCATATGCTAGAATGTTCATGGAAACATTATTCATGACAACCAAAAAAAAGGGAAAACAACTCAAATGCCCATCAAGAATAGAAAGAAAAATAAGTTGTGGCTTATTCATATAATGGAATACTGTGTAGCAATGAAAATGAGTTAAGTTCTCCTACATATAGCATGAATTAATCTCTCTAACATAATGTTGAGAAATGAAAGCTAAGCAAAAAGAGCATAAACTAAATGAGTACATTTATATAAAGAGCAGAAACAGGCAAAACTAATCTATAGTGATAAAACTCAGAATGGTAATTACCTTTGGAAGGAATTCATAACTGAGAGTAGTAAGGAAGGATTCTAGATTGGTGAAAATGTGTAATTCTTTTAACTGGATTTTTTTATAGAGATGTATTCATTTAATAAAAATTGTTTAAACCATATTTATAAATTTTGTAGTATTCTGTTTACATGTTATACTTAAATAAAAACAAAATGAAAAAATATGCAGTATCCTGAAAAGGAGTCACTTTTTTTCTTTATACTCAAAATGAGTTGTTCATAATTCCATTAAAAGCCACTTCTAAGATTACAGGTACAATATACACATGCATACATAGAAATTTACAACTGAATGGTTTGCAGAATACTTTTAAAAACCTTCATATATCAATAAGAAAAAGAGAAACAATCCAATAAAAAAATGTACTCATGAGATATTCTCAATCTAATTAATAATCAATGTCACCAAATCATTCCCCAAAAAATGTTGTAACAATTTACACTCCTGACAATAAGATGTGTGAGCTTTTTAAAAAGAATTTAATTTATTTTATTTTTAAAGAATATTTAGATTATATAAATGTTACATCAAAAATATAGGGGATTCCCATATACCCCACCCCTCTCCCTCCCATACTTTTCCCCCATTAACAACATCTTTCATTAGTGTGTTACATTTGTTACAATAGATGAACACATCTTGAAGCATTGCTACTAACTATGGTCTATAGCTTACATTACAGTTACACTTTTCACTACACAATTTTATAAGTTTTGACAAATATATAATGGTCAGTATCCTTATTGCAATGTCATGCAGGACAATTCCAGTGCCCAAAAAATGCCCCATGTTACATCAATTCTTCCCTCTCTCTCCCCTCAGAACCTCTGGTGGTCACTGCCTTTATATCAATGATACAAGTTCTTCCATTACTAGAATAATAATAAGTCTACTTTAGTCCATAGTTACACTCCCCCTGGCCTGTGTGTATTCATTCCTCAGTCTTGAGGATTTAGGGATGGTGATACCCACTCTGTTTCTGATTGAGAGGGAGCTTAGATCCCATGGGACAGAAGGATGGAACTGTCTTGCTTGCATTTGTGGGTACTCTGTTTTTTGGGATAGGCATTGTGGCAATTTGATATTATTTATGAATTACAAAAAGAAATATTTATTATGTTTGTAAACTGGTCTATTCCTCTGAATGTGATACCCTTTGATTTTATTAGATTCAGCTGAGATGTCTTTGATTAGATTGTTAAGATTAGGGTTCTGATCTGACTACATAATTAGGGCAACACAGAATTGAGTCCCTGGTGGGCTATATATAAATGGACACTCAATCAAGAACACGGAAGTGGATACACAGAAGTAGACACAAAGGAGAGAACTTGATCCTGGGAGAGCTGAGCAATTCTCCTGATAGTTTACAGCTGACCTTGTGAAGAGACCAGAGCAGCTGAGCCCAGAAAGAAATGTGCCCCAGAGGAAAAAAATAAACAAGCCCTATGCCAACCTACAGCTGAGATTGGAAGAAGCTGGGACTACAGGACCATGGGACCATGGAACCTTAAGAGGAAAGAGGAAGGCTCAACCTTCACAGACATCACCTGCCATCTTGCTTCAACACATGGCAACAGACTTTGGGTGAAGAAGTACCTCTTACGGTACCTTGAGTTGGACTCTTTAAAGCCTTGTAACCGTAAGCTTTTACCCAAAATAAATACTCTTTATAAAAATTAACAGATTTCTGGTACTTTGTGTCAGTACCCCTTTGGCTAATACAGGAGTTGTTAATCATCTTCCTTTTGTTGGTTGTCCTGAGTGAGTCCAATAAACTGGACGTTATTGAAACTCTGCTAAGATTCTGAGCTCAATTGGCAGATAAACAGACATAAGATTTCAGTCTCTGGGACATACAGTTAATGATTATAATGTTAATTATAGGTTCAAATAAAAGGTGAAGAGCCATGTGTAGGGAAATTATAAATAAGTCTAACTCTGTAACATTGGGGAGAATATATTCCAAAGTAAGGCCTATTGATAGGGTGCCGAATTCCCAAGATTGTCTATCCTGCTTATAGTGTCTAGATGTTTCTAGAGCCCTCAGGTTCCCTGGGATTTGAGGCACTGTTTACTGTAGCAGTCAATGAGATCCTGCTGAGACATGCATAAGTGAAACCTCTGGAATGACCTCCTGACTCACTTTGAAATCTCTTAGCCATAGAAACTCATTTGTATTTAATATTTCCCCCTTTTGGTCAAGGTCTTTTTCCAAATGCATCACTAGTTGGCACTTGGTAATAATCCCTCAGTGCCAGGGAGGCTCATCCCTGGGAGT
>JAQZBX010047382.1:0-20488 GCA_029593785.1 Cabassous unicinctus
CCAATATTCAGCCTCCTCTGCTTTTTTCATAGGAACTAACATTTCATCCAAGCTCACAGCTTGCTGGGCCTCTGTAGACTTCTTAAATGCCCAATGTATATCTACTCTGTTAAGCAATCTGCATAGCCCTTCTGATCTATCAAGCATGCCCTTCTTTCATAAGCAAAAACAATTAAGTTCTAAACTGTCCTGACCTCAGTGGCTCAGATGTAGTTACAAGATGTTTTCTTTTAATATTTGGGTTGACTGAAAAATTAAATATGCCATGGTAAAACATTTTTTTCAAGCTGCATTCAACCAGTTGTCTAATTAAGATGGCACACTAGTCGATTAGTTTCTCATTTGTAGGTGAATTAAGTTATAAGAAAATAGCACCCTTTTCTCTCTGTGAGATTAGTAGACTACATTTTAAAAACCAAATCTGCAATTGTGAAGACTTTGTTACCCTCTTCTGCTTGGTCATAACTGAGGACTTGATAAAGACCTAAAAGAAGCATTGGAGTTATTTAAAATTGTTTGACGTGGTCTGTGCCTACAAAAATAAAGGATAAAAAGCATTTAAGATAATTATAAAATTAAAAATTATTCAGATAAAAAAATTAACTCTCAAATTCTCAAAAATTAACTTATCTGGACAACCAACTGTGTGCTTGTTTCTGGTTGTTTAATTCTAGCATTCAGCCAACCTCTTCCAGCAGGTCAGACACAAAAATTGAAAAATAAACTATTATTGCTTCACATGTACCATAAAATGTTGTGGTGTTCCATTTCTTAATGAGTGCATTATACTTATGTGTTATCATGAGTGCTAATAAAATAGCACCTAGAAGACGCTTTGCATTTTTTTTAAAAAAGCAGCAAGATACCACTTCAGAACAAAAACTTATTATAATTTCATTTTAACATTTTGCTTATTGCCCTTTGAACTAGATCTTTCATTTGTAAGAACAATGGAATAATCAAGCACAGGGTCTCCATGTAGCAAAATATATTTGGTGACACAAGGTTAAGCTAAAACCTGCGTTTGAAGATGTATGTGAGTAGGCATTTTAAAAGCTATGATTTAAAAAGCTGGTGTAAAGATCAGATTGCATTCTAGTTCATGTGTTCACATTTGCCAAAGATCAAGAGCGATTAAGTATTTATAAAATAAAACAGCTGCTTAAATGTCACACATGAGATGTGTTCAAGTCTTTAGATAATTTTATAGTGGACAATTAATTAGTAGTGTTGCTAACTCGTTTGGGGAGTGATACACATGACCAGTTAGAAGCTCTCATTTGGAGATCCTATAAGATGTTTAAGAATTCTTTTCCCTGATTTGTTTTGTGTTCCCAATGAAGGCTCTGAGAGAAGATGACTCAAGTCCTCATGGCAAGCTTCCAGAGAGACACATCTGAAGGCCACTAATTAGGGAAATAAAACATGGTCTCCAGTTTTGCAGAGGACTGGGCAAAATAAACCCTAATTAGAGAAGGAACATTCATTTTCGGTGAATCGCCATTGTCTTTACACAAAAAGAAATCCTGAAGTCTCCCCTTAACTGCATTCCTTTGGCTGGGAGAGAGGCTGTTTTCTCCCGGAGGACATTTTCCATACTCTCTGTGAATGTTAGGGTGGAGTTTTGGGGACCAGTGGGAAGCTATTGGAGTTAAATGCAGATATACACAGATGCTAAAAAAATGCAGTGGCTTTTCTCCTTTAATTCTGTTTTAAAACATTATGGTGCTTTATACCTCATAACAGTCTCCTGTTGCTATTGTAGTCCAGTTGGGTGTTTTCTAATTTCATTAGCCTGATTCAATACATATTTGTATGTTTTGCAACACAATGGAGAATTGCTGTGGGTTGGTTTTCAGCCACTTGAATCCAGCAACCAAATCCTGAGTAAGATGTGATGCTTCTGCCAAGGAAAACAAAGCTTCTTGGACATTTTCTACTTCACAATCACAGAAGACAAGTTTAAAATATTTCTAGGGTGTTTCGATGTACTAAATATGAATACTAACTAATAGTAATAATAAATTCCATTGCTGTTAGAACTTAACTTGCAAAATCACTTCCTATACATTATCTCATTAAAACAGCAACTCCATCCTGTAAGGTTGATAAGACAGATCATATTATCTCTGCTTCAAGAATGAGAAAATTGAGGATTAGAGAATTTATGAGATTAAGATTAGCCCAAGGGGATTTGCCTTTAGTGGAACAAATACCCAAGTCTCCTGAATCCAAACACAGAATTTTTTTAAAATCCCACTCTGATTTCAAACTATGATCTTTCCAATAGCAATCAAATCTTAGCTTCTTTTTAATCTTAAAATATGGTATGAACAAATAATGATCATAACTGTAATATTTACAGACTTTTCATACTAGAAATGCTGCCAACATTATCTCAGTTTAAAAAAAAAAAATAAGCCTATCTTTTCTTGTCATGATAAAAAATTTTAAATAAATTATTTACACCAAGCTGAATTCAACTCTTTATGAGGACAAAATAATTACACCGTTACTGCTCTGCTTATCTCAGGACAAATAACCAAATTAAGGCAACTGCTGGACCAAATAATAATTAATTGTTTGGGCTCAGCAGTTCCTTGTAGAAAAGAGCCAGTTTAACATTATAGTTGTTCTTTGATGCATGCAACCTGCATGCTGAGTTTAAACATTTTTTAAGTATAATGGTTTAAAGAATTGAAGCAAAATTGGGGCGGGGGTGCCGGGTTCTGAGGATGTCTGGGAATTCCAAATAGAGGGACCCCAATACAGCAGGTAGTCCCAACTGCATGCATGTTTATTGGGTAGAATCATTTTACAAGAGTGGGCATTTCTCTGTGATGAACAGACAAGATACAGGAGTTGAACCAACACTTTATATTCTTGGTGAATAAAACCACCTTGGTGAATTTCATCACTTCTCCTCTCTGTAACTATGACTCCCAATTCTACATTTCCAGTCAAGACCAGCGGCCAACTGCCTAATACATATTTCCCCTCAGGCATATCAACTACAGTTTGTTCAAAATGAGCTCTAAGAGTCCCTAAATCAGTCAAGGTCATCTCTATTTATCCTGGAGTCATTGTTGGCTTTTCTTCACCTACATTTTATAGGCATCTGTCAGACTATGCTTTGAGCCTTGCTTTCAAAACATGGCAAGGATGTGACCACTTCTTACTCCCCACCCCATCACCACCACACAGGTCCAAGGACCATAATCCATCCTCTGGATCATTTAAAATACTTTCAACTGGCTCTTCCTGGTTCTATCCTTATATCCTACAATTCTTCTCGATTTGCTGTCAGAAGGATCGAGTTAAAACCTAAGTCAAATCTCCTCATTCCTCTGTTCAAAACCCTCCAATGATTTCCCCTTTCACTATGGGTGAAAGCCAAGGTACATATTGTATCCCACAACCTCTAAAGGATCTGGCTTCTCATCTCTCTGCTCCAGCACATTGGACTTGAAGTGATTTCTCAAAGACTCTAACTATTCTTGCCCCAGAATTTTCCACTTCTTGTTTCCTCTGCAGTTTCCTGTTTCCTCTTCCCAGAACTCTCTCCCCAGATCCCTGCAGGCTGGCTTCCCCACATACATACATACAAACAGAAACAGAAACAGATACAGAAATAAATAGAAATGGAAATGGAAATGGAAACGGAAACGGAAATGGAAATAGAAATAGAAATAGAAATAGAAAAAATAGAAATTTTTTTTTTCACTGCTATATCCCCAGGATCCTGAACACTGCTTGGCCTATTATAGACCCTCTGCTAAGTCAGTAATTTAATGAAGCTTCTTCAAAATAATGAAAACATAAGAATATCACAATGTGTAGATAACTTCAGAATTTAAAAAGTATTTTCAAAAAACGTTTCTTATAAGGTAGATATTACCTCCACTTTACAGATGTGAAACTGATCTGAGCAAGTTAAGAGACTTCTCTTAATCTCACGGCTGGGAAATAGCAGAATCTAGATCTTCTGACACCCAAGACCAAAACTCTTTCTGCCAACACTTAAAGTATCTTTCCCGTTGTCATGATTTGTCTCCGTTGCTCACTCCCATATAACTACTCACTCAGATGGGTAATAATGGCCTCCTTTTTGGTCTTTTGCTTCCAGAGTCTCTCTTCTCTATTTTATTTTTCACATCACAGCCAGAATTAGCTCCTGAATCACAAAATGTGGTTCTGACACTCCCCTTCTCAAAACCCTTCACTGGAATTCCCACTCCTGCTCTGCCTGGCATTCAAAGCCTGCCACAATGCAGATGCAATCTACTTTCCAGCCTCACTTCAAATGATACGTGCTCATGGTTCTCCAGCAAGAGCAGTGTATTGCAATTCCATGGCTAAGTCCTGAACTTCTGTGCCTCTTTGGCATCCTCTACCCTCTGGAGTGACCATCTCTCATATCCCACCCAACACTAAAGCCCATCCCAAAAGCCTTCAGCAAACCCTGAGTCTGGATCCACAACCCAGTATTACTTCGTTTGTTCTGTTATGGTGTATTATACATTCTGCTCTCTGTTGGGTGGTCATGTTTGTCCTCCACTAGGTGTCTAAGTCCTTGAAGAAAGAGACCATTTCTCATTCATTTCTCTCTCTCCCCTGACACATTTCACTGCCTGTAAATGTGCTCAGTAAAATACTCAATTAAAGTGAGTAATGTTCTGTAATAGGATATATCGATTTACCTGCCTTCTAATCAGTAAGCATTAAAAGCCTGGGAAAACTAGGAAGTACATGTTTGAGAGAGCCATAATCAGCCTGGCATTCTCATCTAAGCACATGATCTGCATGTTCCCCCTTTTATTTAAAATGAGAACAGCTGACACCCAATTCCAGCTGCCTTGTTGTTCTCCTGTAAAGACTCCTGTAAAGTAGGTTGTCAGATAATGCGGGGTTCTCAAGGGGAAGTGCCATCATATTCCAGGGGTGATCACTTTGCTCCTAAGACTTTTCAGTCTTGGTTCTTGTTTTGGTTCTGAGATAACAAGGTCAGTGCCAAGCCCAGAGCTTACCCTAGAGGGGATTCTCAACTTACATTAATTCCTTTCTCTTTTCCTACTTGTTCTTGCTACTTCCCACATTTCTTTCTTGAAAATTATTTTTCTCCTTATTTCTTAAGGTAAAACTCAACTTAATTAGCTAGATGTAGCTTAAAGCAAAAATACTGACCTTATTTTCCACACTTAACAAAAGCTAAGGTCTTACTGTGCTAGTTAGGAACAATAATCACTGTACTTCTAGGGGGAAAAAAGCTAAAACAATAACTTACCACACTTTGGTATTTTAATGATGCATTTCTATGCCAACCAAATCTGAGTTTTGACAAACTACCAGAGATCTTTCTTTCAAGGTGACCTTTAGCTTAACTTTTTCATAACAAGCCATGAGAGATTAATTACTCATAAAGTAGAAGATTCCTTTACACCTAACTTTGTTAAATATGTGTTAGTTTGATTAAGGACCAAAGTTCTAGGTTCAGAGGTGAAAAAATAGGCAAGTTATTTGGCTCTGAATGAGTGAGCCTTTGCACTGAGACACAAAATTTATGAAATATGATTAAATACAAACTGGCTTTAATAGCACCTCTTGTCTTATTCCTGGAGGAGTTAAGGGTTACAGATCCTCACCATTCCACCATTCTAGGCAGGCAGGTACTGAGGCAGTGACAGAAAGCAATTGTTCTAGAAGTCTGTGGGTCTCCAAAGAATCCCAGCCTCCCTCATTTAGTCAGGAGAAGGTAGTTTCTTTCTCGGGAGACCAGCAGAACCGGAAATGCCCTGCATTTGCTTGGCTATCTCTAGCTACTTGAAGGATAATCACTGGGACCTTGCCATCTTGGAGGTCAGGTGTCTGACTCCTGCTGTGGCAGTAT
Organism: Cabassous unicinctus; assembly: GCA_029593785.1. Taxonomy (NCBI): domain Eukaryota; kingdom Metazoa; phylum Chordata; class Mammalia; order Cingulata; family Chlamyphoridae; genus Cabassous; species Cabassous unicinctus. The sequence goes on from JAQZBX010047382.1 coordinate 5,888, forward strand.
GAAATTATTTCATGAAACCCAAAAAAGAGAAAGATTATGTTTGTGGGCTGGTCCACTCCTGTCGGCATGAGACCTTTCTCAACTGGACTACCTCAGTGAGGCATGACTCAGGTTGAGCCTCTGCCCTCTTGCTGAATCTGATAAAAAACCAGACACATAGGGAAAAAGAGCTCCGCCGTATTTGACCCTGCCATGTGACAGAAAGGAGATGCTCAAGCAGGTGAGGCCCAAGGGAGAAATGAGCCATTTGCCTGATAGTTTGCATCTGAAATCGGGAAGAAAGTGGAGCAGCCTAGCCTGGGAGAAGAGGCCTGGTAAGCCCTCAGCTGAGCTCCAGGGGACGATACAGCCTGGAGGGGAAGGAAGAGACCAGGCAGAGATCATCTGCCATCTTGCTTCAACATGGGGCAGCTGACTTTCGTGAGAAAGCACCTCTTATGGTGCCTTGAGTTGGGCTTTTCATGGCCTTGAAACTGAAAGCTTTTACCCCAAATAAATACCCTTTATAAAAGTCAACACATTTCTGGTACTTCGCATCAGCAGCCCATTGTTCTGTGGGTCTCCAAAGAAGCCCAGCCTCCCTCACGTAGGCAGGAGAACGTAGTTTCTGTCTCCTGAGACCAGCAGCACCAGAACTGCCCTGTATTTGCTCAGTTGCCTCTAACTACCTTATAGGATAATTAATAGGACCTTGCCATCTTGGAGGTCAGATGTCCAACCCCTGCCTAGACACAAATATCCCTCTAATATTTTATGAATACACAGCTAAAGCCGATCACACTTTTATTTTCCAAACATTTCAAGTGTAGGAAAAGTGCCTAAACTTAAACTATGCTTTATAACCAAGTTGCATCAGTCAGCTTTATATTTAAGGCCCTTGGGCTAGAAATAATTTAAGCAACACTCCAGTTATGAAAGAACAAACTAAGCCTTTCCACCTGCAAGAACTCTTTCTGGGAACCCCTGTGGAGGAAGGGTGTCCTTAGACTTCCCCCAACAATGAGGACTCTGAGTGGTCCAGGGAGCCTGTGGCCTCTCGCTCTACTGCCTGCCTCATAGTGGGAAATGAATGGCTGTAAGGAAGGGAAGAAAGAAGGAAAGATGGGTGGGTTGCTTTCCAGTGACTTCAATTTTCATTTTCTCTTAATAACCAAAAGGCAATTTGCTACCTACATGAGACAGACCAAAAAGAGAAAATGTCTGAAGCAAAATGAGCTGCAAATTACCTTTACATAAAGAGCCCCATAATTGTGTGGACTCTATACAGGTTCTAACTTACATGGAGCTCATACTCCCAATGCTCCTTTTTCCCTTAGTTGTTTGGAAGGTGAGATGTTTCCCCATAGAAACAATCTTAAAAGTGGGAGTTGGATCTGCAGGCCTACCATGGTGAATGTGGCTATCCCTAAGAATTAGAATATTGTGGTTTTCATGTCAACCCTGGAGAGTTACCTGTCTGGGAAAAGAAAAATCACTCTATATCCTTCTGAATAGAGAACAAAGAACAACACTGCCGCACCCCCAGTGCAGGAGGGTGAAACCCCAGGTTCAGATTACCCTGCTATTCAATGACCATTCAGAGGTAGAGCTTACATGTTGGGGGTTCCCTCATCCACATCATCTAGGGGGAAGCCAAAATAATGAGCAAATAAAACCACACTGTAAAATAACCCCATGCTGTTCAAATGATGAGAGCAAGCGAGGCACACGGTACACACACTGCCTTTTGCAATCATACTTTTTCTGGTATATATTCCCACATAGCACATAACGCTAGTCCCACAAAGTCCCATCAAGGTAAACAGAGCCATGTATCCACCCTGTACTATTACACTGCTTTCAGGAACTGAGACAGAATTTGGGAGATTTCTTAATTAATTCACAGTGGTCATTCACAAAAGTCATAAAAGCTTTAAGACACCTGGGAGTAAATCTAAAAGATAATAAACAGATAATATTTAGGAATGAAGTTTAAATATTAATCATTATGAAGAACAAAGAAAGAAAAACTGGAGAAATCATGAAATACACTATGTTCTTGAATAGGAAGGTCATTAAACTGTTCAATTAATGAAATTCCCATCAAAATTCTGCTGAACTTGGCAAGCAGAATATGAAGTTTTATGGAAAAATATAGTTCTAAGAATAGTTAAGATAATTGGAGAGAAGAAAAACAAAAAGAAAACGTTGTCCTGGACATCAAGAATCATTAAAAATAAAAAGTAAACTAAGAAATAAAACTATACAATATTGGGAAAGGAATAAAAAATAGATCAATAAAATAAAAAAGAAACTTCAGAGGATAAGTGGATGGTTGGATAGATAGACTAGATAGATATAGACAAAACAAAGAGATGGATTAGATTACAGGGGTTCTTAACAAAGGGTCTGTGAGCTTGAATTTAAATTAAAAAAACATTATTCTTGTGGGGACATGTTGGTGCGGGTGTGATATATTTATTAAATAATACACAATATAGTGTGGACTTAGTAAGAGGTCTGTGGTTTTCACCTGACTGACAAAGGGGTCCATGGGAAAAAAAGGTTAAGAACCCCTGGATTAGAAGGAGTCAAGTCAAATTCATGCAAATGCTCTAGAGAAAAGATAAGGGAGTGGATTTGAGAATTAGGAAGACAATTTCTATTTATCCAAAATGTTTCATGTTTTTCTTTGAAAAGTTAAAAGATATGACAAAATGTTGACATTTATTAATTCCGTGATGAATAAATTGGTATTTTTTAAAAACAGACTTTGCAGAATTTTAAAGTATTTTCCAACAAAAAAGTCATAGTCCAATGGTGAAATAGGGACTGAATCATGTCTTGTACACAATTTAATAGCCTTAGAAAAGGGGAAATCTGCCTTCCTTCTTAAAGCAGCATGAGTCAGGAGAAGCTCTCAAACATTAGGAAAGGTAGGACTAAAGAAATCTAGAAAAGAAAATGTTGAGATAAGACATCGATATATTGACTAAAAAAAGAAAATGTCCCTCCATGAAGAGGAGAATCCACAATCTTGTGACCTAGACTTTGTTAAGCAGACAAATTTATTTTGTGTCTGGAAGGCAATGTTGGGCCCTTAAAATATTCATTTGAGTGACATGAAGATTGTTCTAAATTAAAATGGACTTTAAGAATGTGTTCTAAAAAAAGAGTCAGATTACCTTAGTAAATCATTAAAGTAAGAAAATAAACACCATACATACAGATTTCAAACGTTATCTGTACTAGCACATTTAATAAACGGAGAAGATAGGATAAGGGTGTTTTTACTGAAAGTTGCATACTTAATTTTCCAGATGGAGAAACTGACAGTCCAAGACTCAGAAGGGAAAAGGGACAAAGCTAAAATAATTTTATATGGCTATTGCAATAACCGAGGAAGGGTGATAGTAACTTTGACCAGGATGGTAGCACCATAGATGGTGAGAAACTAACAAATCCTGAATATGTTTTGAAGTTACAAGTATAGGCTTTGCTGATGAAGTAGATGTAGAGAATATGGGGGAAAAAAAACAACACAGAAGTCAAGGAAGACACCAAGGTTTTTGGCCTGAGCAACTGTAAAGACAAATATTCCATTTATTAAGATAAGGAAGATTGGGAAAAAAGCAGGTTTGGAGGAAAATCTCATTGAAATTAAGATGCTTACTAGATAGTGAAGTGTTTGAAAATAAAAAGCAAGTGATATTCATGAATCCAGAATTCTATGGGGAGTCATAGATGAAAATATGAATTTGGAAATCATAAGCATTTATTTAAATGTAGATGGTTGAGGTGACTTAGAGCTATGTACCTGAGAAAACCATGTTCTTAAACTTATCCACTCCTGTGGGTGTGGACCCCCTGTAAATAAGATCTCTTTTAGATATTACTTCAGCTAAGGTGTGGCCCAAATGAATCAGGTCTGGCTTTAATCTGGATTACTGGAGTCCTTTATAAACAGAGTGAAAGTCAGATGGGGAAAAAAGGGGAGCAGTCAAAGGCTTAAAGTTAATGGAACCCAAAAGAGAAAGGAGAAGCTAGTAGATGCTGCCATGTGCATTGCCATGTGACAGAGGTGTCCAGGACCAAGGATCATTGGCAGCCAGCCCTGGAACGCTAGTCTTTGGGAAGAAAGCAACACCTGGATGACCCCCTGATTTAGAATTCTCCTAGCCTCAAAACCATGAGCCAATAAATTTTTATTCTTTAAGCAAACAATCGCACAGTATTTGCTTTGGCAGCCAGAACCAAATACACACACACACACACACACACACACGAACACAAGTAAAACTGAGGAAATCTGAATAAGATTGGTAGATTGCATCAATGTCAATGTCTTGGTTGTGACATTGTACTACAGTTTTGTAAGATGTGACCATAGGGAAAACTGGATAAAGGGTATGAGATCTTTGTGCATGTGAATCTACAATTATCTCAAAATAAAAAGTTTAATTTTAAAAAAAGGTAATGGGGAAGGGAGATTGGAAACAGTGAGTATAAGCAACTGCTTTGAGGAGATTATAATGAAACAAAGAAATGTTGTTGGATGGAAATGTGGACTAATGAGAAGTTTTTTATTAAGGTTGAAAGACATTTTTGTATGCCATCGTGAATAATTTGATGCAGGGGAAACAATTAGTTGGTGCAGGAGAAAGAGAAAAATACTGTAGCTCCTTGAGCTTATGAAAAAGGAGGTGATCTGGTAGACAAATGGAAGGATGAGAAAAGCAAACAGTTAGTTAAACCGTGCCATGTATAGTAGCTGAGTATGAGAATGGAAATGCAAGAAAGTTGATAGCTGGAAGGGAGAAAGAGTCTCTTTGATTGATTTTATTTTCTCAGTGAATTCAAGAACAAGGTTATCAGCATAGAACAATAGTGGGGAAGGAGATGGCAGTGGTTTTAGGAGAGAAGTGAAGGTAAAATAATAACCTAGGATAGTAAGGGAAACAGTATGATTGACAGTCAGCACTAAAAGTCCACTTGGGGTGCATGGTGATCAATTTGAAATAAGACCGGTGTGCATTTTTCTTTAGCTTCAATTATTTGCAAGGTGCAGCACAAATTAAGGTTTCTTATGATGTGGGATTTTTCCAGGCTGGTACAAAGGAGGAAAGGGGGTGCAAGGGAATTGAGAGTGTATGTAAAGGGGTAATTTAATCATGCAATATCCCATCAAAGCTGGATAAAGAGGAAAGTGAAAGCATGAGGGATTATGGGAAAGTGAAAGATGAATTGAAAGCTCTTTTGAGAAAGGAGGGTTGAAAGTTGAGACCCTGGAGTGATTTAGATGGCTAAGGAGTAGTGGCCTTCCTGAAATTGCCATTATGGAGAAGAAGTTATTTCTAATGACCAGTGTAGTATATGACTATGGTAATAAGTGGCAGAGGTCGCATGGAGGGCAAGGTCATTGGGAAGAGGATGACAAGGAAATAAAGAAGTCAAGATATTGAAAGGATCATCTACATGGATACAGAAAGCCCTAGAATTATGCCAGGCATGTTGAAGAGAATGTCAGTGAGCCAGGAGCTAATACCTTCCAGGAAGGTGGGGAATGGGACGGGGTTATGTGGATGACTGTATTCAGAAGGATTGGACAGCAATAGGGAGGAAAGCGGCAAAACGACAGCTTCTTAGGAAGGGAGCGCACAATAGTTAGAGGTGGCAGTGAGGGCAAGGAGGAGAGTTACTCTAACTCCAGGTACCCTGTTCCAGGAGTTAATGAAGAAAGAATAGACATCATGTGAGAGAGCCACAAGGGAAACATTGTCCTTAAGTAGAATCTGGATTTGGGTTAGAGCAAGAAGAAAGAGCTTCATAGGAAAGGTTGAAGGCTGGAGGAATTCCCTGGTGAGATGCCATGATCTCCAGAGACCCTAGGATAAGGGTCTCAGGAATTGAGGAGGGATGGGAGATAAGGTAAGAGTTCAAGTCTTGAGTGGTGACCTGGGCGTCTTAGGAATTGTGGACGTTGGACATAAACAGGAGCAAAGCACCTGTCTGATGTTCTCCCAGGCAGGTTGAAGTGCACTGAGGTTGTTAATATTAGGGAGGGGGTGGAAGGATGAAGGAGTTACTGGATCACACAGCTTCCTAGGGCTCTTCACTCCTACCTATGTCAGTAAGTTTCTGGGGAGAGAAGGGTTTTCCAGGAGCTTGGGGAGCATGGGGCCCTTCTCAGTTTTGTTTATGCCAGTATGGAGACTGGGGGAGTGATATATCCCCATATGTCTCAATGAACCAACTCTAGATCTGAAGAGGATGAATCAGCTATCTCATAGCTATGAGGCTTCTAGCCAGAAACAGAATTTTTTTGGGGGGTGGGGGGTTCCTCCCCTCTCCTCACTGTGTTGAAGAACACATGGTAGAGAAACGTTCATCAAGTCATTCAATATATTCTTGGTTTTAATCTGGCAATGGGTTTAACATTAGGGATATAATGTCGAAGCAAGGGGAAGGAGAGGGAGAAATAAAAGAGGAGGTAATTGAAGTGAGAAGATAGGCAAAAAAATAGGAAAGTCTTATAAGGCTTATACTTCAGCTAAGGATAATAGATATCCAGTGCAAGGTTATAGGCAGAGGAAAGGAATGATCAGACTCTTTTACTAAAATGATCACTTCTCTGTGGAATATGACATCCATTGTCTTTGGGCTTCAAGCTGAAATTGTATAGCTCCAATTTAACATCTTGTAATATTTATCAACTACAAACTGAAATACTTGAGGAAACTCACCTCCTTGAGTTTTAAACCAGAGAGGCATAATATTGCATATCAAACAGACAATACAGTCTATTTCCAAGGTGTTAGAGAATTAAATGGGCAACCTATGTCAAGGATCTCCCCTGTACTTCACACTTGGAATGCCCTATAAATGTTAGTATCTTCCACAAGACACTCCTCTAGTATGCATCTGTTAGAATTAATATTTTGTCAGTTTGGTATGGGAAAACATCCATAGTATTTTCTAAGAAATGTTATAAAATGCAGAATTCCAGAAAGCTTCCGTATAGATTGTAAACATAGCAATCTCGACTTTAACCCTTGGAATAGATTTTTGCCTCTTGAAAGAAAAATCCTATGTCATGTGAGTGGCAAGTTCTTAGAAAACGTTGCCTTTTATAAACATAAAAAGGCCTCTATTTTTGTTCTTTATACTAGCAAACATTGTGGAGAGACAGTAAATCCACCAGAACTCATCACTCTATGTCCCTGTAAGTTTTGAAAGGCAGTCAAATAACACTGAGCCAAGGAGATGCTTTCTTACCTCTTCATCTTTACTTTGATTTTTTTTAAAAAATTGCCACCAAAAGCATGAGCAGCAAAAGGAAAAATAGTTAAGTTGGACTTCATCAAAATTAAAAATTTTGTGGATCAAATGAAATTATCAAGAAAGTGGGAGGATGACCCACAGAATGGGAGAAAATATTTGGAAACCATATACCTGATAAGGGTTTAATATGCAGAATATATAAAGACTGCCTACAACTCAGCAACAAAAAGACACACAACCCAATATCTAAAGACGGGCAAAGGACTTAAATAGACATTTCTCCAAAGAAGATACACAAACAGACAATAAGCACATGAAAAGATACTCAACGTCATTAGTCATTAGGGAGATGTAAATCAAAATGACAATGAGATGTTACCTCATACCCACTGGGATGACTATACTCAAAATGCAGATAATATACTCAAAAGTCAGCCAAGATGGAGAGAAATTGGAACCCTCATATGCTGCTGGTGGGAATTTAAAATGGTACAGCCACCATGGAAAAAGTCTGACAGTTCCTCAAAGATTTAAACATAGAATTACCATATGACCCAGAAATTCCACTCCTAGATATATACTTATGAGAATTGAAGACATGTCCACACAAAGTCTTTTATAAGAATGTTCATATTAGTATTATTCATGATAGTCAAATGCAGAAAATGTAGAAAACTCCCAAATGTCTATCAACTGATGAACGGATAAATGTAATGTGGTATAGCCATTCAGTGGAATATTATCCAGCAATAAAAAAGGAATGGGCACTAATACATGCTACAGAGTGGATGAATTTTGAATACATTATGCTTAGTGAAAGAATCCAGACACAAAACCCCCATATTGTATGACTTCATTTATTTGAAATATCCAGAATAGTTAATTCTTAAGAGATAAAGAAGATTGGTGGTTGTCAAGGGCTGGGGAGAGAGGGGAAATGGGGAGTGACTGCTTAACGGGTAGAGGGTTTTCTTTTGATGTGATGAAATGTTTTGGAACTGGATAGAGGTGATGGTTGCACAACTTTGCAAATGTACCATGTATCACTTTAAAATGGTTAAACATGTTACACGAATTTCATGTCAATTAAATAAAAAAGAGTTACAAATTTAACTGAGGCTTGATCATAATCAGCCTTGTATGATATAAAAGTTTTAGAGTGTATCCTGTAAATAATAGGAACTTTCTTAAAATATTGTTTCAAAAACAAACCTAACATTTTAGGATGATTAATTTATCACGTATGCAGTGTTTATACAAGGCTAAAACGTCCAGTTAAGAAGTACAGCTTTCACTCAACTTGTTGTATATAAGTGAGACTCCCTAGCTGCCATGACTGTTTTTTGTTTGTTTTGTTTTTTTACTTTTTCCCTCTTTTGATGAAATTGAGAAATATGGAGACTAGTCCTGTATTCAATTATACGTGATTACAGAGGCCCCTTGGGTTTTTTAAACAAGAACCATTTTAAGGGCACCTAAGATAATAATGGGGTTTTGAAAATGCTAATTTGCAATGACCTGGAGATAGCATGGAAAAAAACATGTACAAGAAATGAAAAGCATGAAACTCAATCAAATGAGTCAACAGAGAAGTGTGAGAACAAACAGAGAAATGATGGTGACAGAGAAAATGAGTGAGGTTTCTTGGGTGATATAATATCAGATGATTGCCTGGCTTGAAGTCCAGGCTGAACCTGGGTTTGTACCTTTAACATCAAACTGAAGGATCTTGTTTCCTGAAGTCTCAGGCAATCTTAGAGACAACATTTAATGAAACTAAGCATGAAAGCAAATTCCTGGATACCCAGGCAAGGGGAGCCCTTAAATCTGTATACTCAATCAATACACTGGGTTTATAGAATCACCCTCCATTTGTACAGTTTATATCCTAAATGATTCACGTTGTTGTCCTTGAATTGGCCAAGTCTGATATTGAGGAGAGGAAAAAGAAGAGCATGGAAAGGCAAGACTCCTTCTTAAGCTGGCTCATGGGTCACAGTGGCCAACCCCTTCCTTCCAGCCAGTGTGGTGGGCATTGATGAGCTGCAAAGCAAGGAACTTGTGCTTTTATCTCAAATTCTCATGAATAAGTCAAAAAGCCACAGCCAGCGTCATGATACCTAATCATTTTCTTTTGTATTCTGTTTCTTTTTAAATTGTCTTTCTCTACCTAATACAAAGTCCCATGGGATTCAGTGGTAAATTCTCATCTCCAAGATGAATAGCTCATGTGTACTATAAACCAACAGATCAACTAAAAACTCACAGCTTAGCGCTATAAATTGGCTTCTTTCTGACTGAGTGAAACATTGTTTGGAGCAGCTGTGATGACAAAATATGGTCACAGATTTGTTTCTTAATGTACTCCCACGTCACACCCTCCTGACCGCCGTGACAGGAATTACCACCAGGATGGTACGCTACCATCTCCACCATTAGATCATGAGTTCTTTAAGAGTAGGAATCTTTCCTCTATGTCTGCAACCCCCATGTGGAGAGGCAGGAAGAAAATGTTCAATTAATCAATATAAGCTCCGTGTGTATAGCTTGCTCGCTTCTATACCCTTGCTATATAGAGTAAACCTATCATAGAGCAAGACCTCAAGTATTTATTTGTTGAATGACTAAATAAATAAATAGCCAGCTGTCTTTCTTTCCCTTGGGACTGTTGTCAGTATTAAAATATCCAAATAAACGTTTAAAAAAAAAAAAGAAACTACTGGATGACAATTTGGATAATTTGTCTATACATTGCCAAACACCTGCACATGGGACACTGTCTATTAACTACCTTTTAGGTAAAACTTAAAAAAATAGGATTTTCGATCTAGTTCTTTTCTAGATAAGAACTATTCTGTGCTTGATTAATCAGCATGCTTAGCAGATATCTTACCTTAGCTTTCCTTGTTGGTTGAAATGTCCTCCTGCTCTGGAAAACAACCTGAAACTGCTGCCCATGATTTTTCTCTCTGAACATTGTGTCATCAGGGCAGTGGTGGCCTGCTTTGATACCAAGCAATAGTCTTCTGGTCAGAAATGCCCATATGCTGTACTAAATCACAACAAAAACAGTATCTTGTCATCCTTTGGAAACATTAACAAAATTAGGAAGGGAATAAAGAGTCTTCTAAGCCATTTAAAACATGTTTTTTACATTCAGGTACATTAAAAACTTGCTTATCAGGGGAGCGGATGTAGCTCAGTGGCTAAGCTTCTGCTTCCCATATATGAGGTCCTGGGTTCAATCCCCTGTACCTCTTTAAAAAAAAAAAAATCTCTCATTGGGGAGCAGATATAGCTCAGTGGTTAAGTGCTTGCTTCTCATGTATGAGGTCCAGTCCCTAGTACCTCCTAAAATAAAAAATACATTTAAAAATAAATTAAAACCTTGCTTATCAGATATTTTAGCAATTATATATTTTATTAACTGGCAGGTCAGTATAATTACAATAAAGTAATAATACTTTACTCAAATTCGTAGCATTGCCATGAAACACTAGGAAGTTAAAAGTACCTTTAAAATCACACACAAAAAACATATTATTATAGAATTGTTTAAATATGCTGTGTTAGCCAAAGTCTCAGTTTTTTCAAACACTTACAATATAAACTATTGTATATACACACAAATGTATAGTCAAAATCTTAATTTTTTTCAAATACATATAGTATTAAACTCTTGACTATATGTTTTATATATATATACATATAGTCAAAGTGTCCGTCTTTTTCAAATTCTCAAATATACGCCATTTCATATTGTAGCTGTTTCTGACATATTTGCTTCTATTTGAAAAGATTTGTATGCACTCAGGAAAGCTTCATATCTCAGGTAAGACATGAAACTTATATGTTTATCAGGAAAATGTTGTAGTAACAAAAATGGAAACAAGATAAATGTGACTTAAAATAGGCAAGGCAGTGATGCAGTAACAAACCCTGAAATCTCAATGAAATTTATTTCTTACTTATGTCACAACTTGAGGTAGCCTGGCCAGTTTCCCTGGATGGATGATCGCTGAGTGGTAAGTCAGGAATCTTGACATCTCCTGCTGTGTGTGTGCAGCAGGGAGGAACGGAGAGGGCAGACATTCGCATTGGGAATATTTAGGAGGCAGAGTCCATCACTTTGTCTTCATTCCTTTGACCTGCATTTCTTTTTCATGTTTCCACATGAAGTTTCCTGAGTGCATACAAATCTTTTCATTTGTAACTTTGGGACCAAATGTTTTAGCTGTTATGAAAGCAAATCCTGCGACCAAATCATAGAACAGGAAAAAGTAACTGAACACTAGATGTTGCATATATGTTTTGTTAATGACAAATTATTATTATTAATTAAAACTAAATCTTTATCTTGCACCACATTCTCCAAGAGATCTGTTATCTGGTCTTCCAGAATAGAGTGGAAAAGTGCTAATATACAGAGACATAATCTAAATATATTTTCCTATGTGTGATATATTCTAATGCTTGGGTTCTGGAAAAATCCCACATTGATCTTGCCAAAAAAATTCTTTCCCCATTTTTTAACACTAGAATGTTTCAGGACAACCTAAAGCTTAGATTTCGTATCCATCGGCCTTGAGTTATGGCAGGGTTCTTTGACAACGGCCTCTTAAGTCTCAGTTTGATTTATGGTAACTTGCCAAAATTGTTTTCTTTGAAAGGGATATTTTCCTTTGCCAACGTTGAACAAAATTTAGACCTTAACTGTTTATTATCTTACATTTTTTAATAGATTTAAAATTAGTACCAAAATATCAGAGGTACCTATAGTTTCTATTTCCAAATAGAACTAGCATTGGTTTTCTGAGCTAAATTGAGTAAAAGAAGCAATAGTTACAAACACGCAAGAAAGTCATTGCTCTCTTTTACAGGCTGAAGGAATTGTGAGGGAATTTGTGAGTTCCTTATTGTTGTTCTTGTTGATTTTATTCCCAAAACTATTCCTTTGCAGATCAAACTGAACACTGTGTGTTCAAATGTCAACAATGATGAATTTGTCAGGGCTCCACATTTAGCTTTCAATTGTTAAGTATAAGTCATCAAAGAAAATCAAAATGATATATAGATATTGCAAAGTGGCAACCTATATGTAAATCCTGCTGAAATTCACAATTTATGAAAATATTGCTAAACTGCACTTTGCAAATGTATAATTTTTGAAAATGTAAAATCCTAACTCTCTTAAATATATAAAATGAACACATTCATTAGCTCATTAATCAATGAGGGAAACAATATGTTAAACCATTCTAAAAACCTTTAAGAATTTATGTCTGTATAGGCAATTTAACAAGGAAATGTTAATATAAAATTGCTGCTTTATTTAAAAAACTGGTTTAAATCAGCAAGGCCATAAACCACAATCTCTGGGTTACCCTGCTCAATGGACAGAAGTTACTTGCATCTTGGCCAGGGAAAACTTCTTATAAGTTAATCTTTTCCTCTACAGAGATGTAATTTTCCAAACAACAGAGTTAAGCCAAGCATGGCACTGAAAGAACAGCCTGTAATCTCTTTTGCCTGTTTCCAAATTTCAGATCATTTTTCTGACAGCTTCTTCACAGAAATAGTGCATCTGGGTTTCCTACATATTGAGCAATCTTATTTCACCGTGTCCCCAATTCCTTCCATCAAAGAGTGAGATGTCTACATCCAGTAAAATAAATAATCCAAAATAGATAAATACTGCTTTCAGAGAATCTAATTAAGATCCATTCAGCCACCAAATATTTTTAATAATAATAACAGGTACATTTATTGAGCACTTAGTGTGTACCAGACACTGTGCTTTACACCTGTTATATCATTTGATACTCACCAAAACTCTGTGGAATAGCAACTATTGTTATCTCCATTTATTATTATTTCCCCCAGGTTTATAGAGCTTATATAACTTGCCCAAAATTTCACCTAGTAAGTGATGGAGCTGAGATACAAGCCAATGTCTATGTGATGACAGAGCCTGAAAATAACAGCTGCTGAGAATATAATGGTTGATAAGACACAGGTCCTGTCTTCAAGGAGCTCACGGATGTACGTCTTATGATGTGATGAGTACAAATAAGAGGGTACAAGGGCATACAGGAAAGGCACCAAACCAATTTGGGGAGACATGGGAGGCTTCTTAAAGGGATGTTTCTGTAAATTCAATATCATTTATTTTTGTAATTTGATCCTATTGTATAGTTGGTTTTTTCTACATAAATTAAGCCTGCTATAGCTAACCTCAAAACTGCTACTTACTACTAGACTGCCATCTTTATTCCTTAACTAGAAAAGGAGGCAGGCAATGCCAATTTAAAAAATGAACAAGTGCCTAGCTCTTGTAGGGGACCATTATTTTCAAGGTATAGTATTAAAAATTTTTAATTTTTTAATAAAAAACTGACCATTGTAATACTCAGAGTTTTAATTCTAATAGTTTTATGAATTGGTCAGTAGATATTCCATTTATGATCATATTAACAAATAATCACTGGATAAACACCCTGATACCTTCTAACCTTTTTAGATCCCAATAGTTTTAATTCAGAGTTTCCTGTGAGACTCTTTCAGTAGAAACTTCACACTATCAGTTAAACCTTCCCAGCATCTGTTAAACGACCTGATTTCTGCTCATTTCTCCATATATCTGGCCCCTTTGTGCCATCTAGTGAACATTTTCAAGACATTAATAGAGAAAGAAATCTAGAAAGCTTTTGCAGTTGAATGATATTTAAGGCATATTATCTTTAAAAATCCCTTTATCTTTGCTATTACTGAATAAATATTAGTGCCCTTTCCACCAAATTCATAGTCTCAAAAACAAATGTTTTATGAAACCTAAATAGAAAATAATTTTTGAAGCTTTACAAAGGGATTTTACTTTTATGAAATGGCAAGTCAACTACATTTCACTACTTTTCTTAAAGGGTTTCCTTAACATTACTTTCTAGATTTTTCTTTTTTTCCTGTCCTGTTCTTTACATGAAATTGTCACAGTCTCAGGTAAAACAAATGTCAGCTCTTCACTTAGATGGTGAAGAAATTTTATTTAGATCTTCTCCTTTGATTCATTTGAATTTACTGATTCTATCAGTGACATATAAGAAATGTTGCCTGTCTTCTAAAGATTGTTGCATTTTGATTCATTTTTAGATTCATGCTAGTAGGGACGTGTGAAGAGAAATCACACGTTTTTTTTTGTTTGTTTGTTTGTTTTTAAAGATTTATTTATTTATTTATTTATCCCCCCCTTGCTGCTTGTGTTGCTGTGTCCATTCACTGTGTGTCCTCTCCATGTCTGCTTATCTCCCCCTTGCTGTGAGGTCCCGCTGCATCAGCCCCTCGCGC
>JAQZBX010047383.1:0-20486 GCA_029593785.1 Cabassous unicinctus
ACCTAAGCCTTAGTGCACTTCCCCCTTCCCTGCTTATAAAAGAGTTGATTGTAACCCGCGCGGGTGCATAAGGAAGAAGCCGCAGAGAAGCCATGTTAGCAGAATAAAGTGCACAGTTATCCCTTTACCCGTGTCTATGTCTCATTCCTTCGCTGGATAGCTCGGAGTCTCCGTTGACTTGTCCCGCGGGCCGGGACAAAAAAGCTTATTTCAGGGGTAAGAAGACATCAGCATATACACTTTAGTCTACAAAACTGGGGGATTTAGGGAGAAGGTTGGTATGGCTGGACAAAGGAGATTTTATTAATGAAAGTGAATAAGTCAGCTGTGATATTTTATTGGAAAATACGAGGTAAGTAATAGCTGTGATTTTTCACAGAGTGGAGAATAAGGACAGGAAAAGGGTTCAATGGAGGATGAAATATGTAAAAAATAGGCCAAATAAATCATCAGACATCTTCTGTAAGTTCAGGCAGATTGTTAGTGCAGGGAAGGATGAGGTGGCTAGAAAAGATGAGAAGAGAGATATTTCTAATTCTCCTAGAATTTGGAGGTAATTGTATTCAAGTATTAAGCCAAAACAATACCATGGCACAGGATTGCTGAATACAGGATGCCTGGCTTCTGATAATTGAGTCCACCATGGTTCTCCAAGACTCCATGAGAGCATGGTTGTACAAGGCTCCATGAGAGCAAGCACAGTCTGATCTCAGCTCACCATTAGAGGTTCACATGGAGGCTTCATTATTGCAGAAGGAAATGATTGACTCTTCTACCACCATTCACTTCCCTTCACTCATCCACCTATTTCAGTCTGTCTTCCTCATGTCCCCTTGGACACAAATGGCTCTTATAGACTCCTACATGTTTCTTGGTTCTCACAAGCCTGGCCTGATCTCCATTTTGCCTCCAGAGTAATTTGCCTGAAGAATTCATTTTGCCACATCACTTCTCTTTCAGAAACTAATTTCAATGTTGTTTCTCTAATATGGTTTCTCCAGATTTCCCACCTAAATACTAATGAAAATAGAAAAATATGAAAAACTTAAAGTAACTACCATTAAAAGAGACCATAAATGTTGTCTGGTTGGATTTTCCACTAGGAAACAATAAAGGGAACAGGGTGAGTCATGGCAACATAAGCACACATTACCTGAGAAAGATGGGCCCCATACAGACCAGGAGCTGTGTGTAGTTACCAGATAGCATGGAGCTAATTCCATCTTTTGCTCAACCAGCTGCTAGCCTTATTGCTGACATTATTACTGCAAAGCAATATACAATTTGTTTTGAAATTTGTTTTTTGAGGGAAAAGTCTTTTAAGCATACCCATATATCTTCATAACAAAGGATAACAAAAGAAAGGCATGTCAGCTGTGTTAGATGGATTATTATTTCAACTCTTCACTCCCTCCCCAGTAATAGAACTACACATCCATATCTTTTGCCATGTAACTTTACAGTGTTCTCCTACTGTGGTTGGGATATATTTTTCTACACCTTTATTCTGTTTGACCATGTGACATGCTCGTATCAATGGGATGTTAGTAGATGAGATGCAAAATAGAAAAATGCTAATGCAAATTATGTAAATGGCCCTGCTTTCTTGCACCTCTGCCACTGCCAGGAAAAGAGCACACCTGACTAGTTGGCTAGAGGAGGAGAAGAGACACAAAGAGCAAAGCTAGCCCAGGTAAATATCCCAACCCACAGATCTGTGAGAGTAAAGGAGTGTTATTTTTAAGCCACTGTATGTAAGAATGGTTTGTTATGCAGAATTTTTGTGGCAATAACTAACTGATGTAGATACCATACCAGTTAGAAAAGTGAATAAGTGACAATTCACTGTCATATTCCAAATCAAACTATTTCTTAGTGTCTCCTCTGAAGAGCCAAATGATCCATGATCCTCTAATTCTAAACAGATCAGTTATAGGGAAACATACCTTCTGTTGAACCATGTCCCTGTGACATGGAAGCAGTGATTGGAAATGAGACAAAACTAGCATTATTTTAAATGGTATGATTATTTATCTACAGGAGAATCAGATTTAAATTAAGAAAGTTCAGAAAAGTGGTTAATTATGAACTAAATAAAAATGAACACCTTTTATATAGAACATATGCTGACAATTAGAAAATATGATTCATAAAATGATCTCATTCACAAGAGAAAACATAAAAATAAACTACCAGAAGTCTAAGGATGTAAATGTCAATTGAAAGAAAGCTAGAGAATGGTGCAGGGACTAAATAATATATTGAACTAAGCGATGGATGAGAATTGTGGTTAATAGTACAAATACAGTAATGTCCTTCTATGAACTAAAACAAATGTACATCACTATTGCAAGGTGGTAAAAATGTGAAGAAACATGGGAAAATATAATTAATGTAACCTATGGACTATAGCTAACAGCAAAACTGTAATAATCTTGCATCGATGCTAAGGATATACTATGTTAATAATAAGCGGGTATGGAAAGATATACCAAAGGTATGATATAGACCATAGTTAGAGGTAATAGTCTGATTATATTATGTCATAATTTGTAACAAATATTCCACAACAATGTAATATGTTGGTGAAGTGGTGTTATATGGGAATTCCACACATGTGCATGATTGTTTTGTAGGTTCACAACTTCTCTAAAAAATATATATATTAAAAAATAAACTACCTAGAATTAAAATTAAAATGAAATGTGCATGATATAATGAGGAAAGTATATTATTTTATTGATAATAATAAGGAAGATTATAATTGTTATAGATATACACCACGTTCATATGATGTAAAAAAATTATAAAGATGACACATCTCACCAAATTAACTAGTGAATAAGTCAGATGGGATAGTAGTAAATTGCCCCAGTAAAGTTGATTTTTTTAATGTGACAAAGTTATTAAAAGCTTCACCTGGAAAATCAAGTGGGTGAAAATATTGAAGAAAAGAAAATTCCCGAAGGGTGGACTTGGACAATATGTTAAAATCTTGTTATGCTTCAAAAAATTAACACTTTTATTTTATTGGCTTCATTTTGGAAGAAGCTTTGGATCACAAAAGGGCTACAACTAGAGCAGGGGAGGATCATTGGTGTGGGGTGTCAGTGATGGGGTATACATGGGAGGAAGTTCACCTGGGCATACATATAAGGTATATATGTGGTCAAATTTTCACAGGGCATTGTCACTGTGAGTGGAGATTCACACAATAACCAAAAGAATATTGAATTCCCATCCTGGAGAGCTCTGCCACCTTCTCTAATGGAACAGCAACAATCCCCCAAGTACAGGGGCAATCACTAGTGAAGAAGGATAGTCCATTGATGGGCCCTTGATATTGACAACTATGCTTATGAGCCTTTGCTCTTGAAATTGAAGCTTAGCCTAGTGTTGTAGGGTGCCTAAGAGTAACCTCCTGAGAGCCTCCTTATTGCTCATATGTGGTCTCTTTCTAAGCCAAACTCAGCATATGAATGCATTACCTTCCCCACAGCATGGGACATGACTCCCAGGGATAAGCCTCCCTGGCATGGAGGTATTACTACCAAGCACCAACTAGCAATGCAACTGGAAAAAAACCTTTGAATAAAAGGGAGAAAAGGTAAAGACAATTGAGTTTATATGGCTAAAAGACTTCAAAGTGTGTCTGGAGGTCATCCCAGAGGTAATGCTTTTGCACATCTCAGCAGGATCTCAGAGACTGCCAAAGTCGATGCTACCCTAAATAGTGGGGCTCCTGGGGGCTCTGGAGAAACCCAAGTCCTGTGGTCGGGTCAGATAGCTCTGGAGTTTGGTGCCTTGCCAGTGGGCCCTACTTTGGAGTTTGTGCTCCTGGATGTGACAGAGTTGGGCTCAGTTATGGCTTACCTATGCATGGCTCGTATGTCCCTTCTATTTGAACCTATAGTTGGTGCTGGAGTTGGTAGGTGTACATCCAAGGGACTTAAATCTTTAAGCTGTCTCTGTGCCAGCTGGCCTCTGAACCTCAGAGGAGTTGCAACTCCCAGTTCATTGGATTCACCCAGGACAACTAACAAGGAGGTAAGGATGGACAACCACCACACTAAAGAAATGAGAGAGCCTAGAACTGCAAGCAAGAGAGTCCCAACTATTGGCTGTATGTGACTGAAGTGCCCTCTCAATTAGAGGTGGAGTGGACATCACCATCCCAGAATCCTCAGGATTGGGGAATGAAATATGAACTAGATTGTATTTATTAGTATTCTACTATAGACTTATTGTGATTCTAACATTGGAAGAAATTACAACATTGATGTGGAGACAGTGGCCACTGGAGTCTCTGAAGGCAAAGAGAGGGAAAAAAATGTGTAATATGGGGACATTTTTGGGACATGGGAATCATCCTTAATGACATTGCAATGACAGATATAGGCCATTATGTATCTTCCCATAACCTACAGAATTGTGTGGGAGAAAGTGTAAACTGCAATGTGAACTATAATCCATGCTCAGTGGCAATGCCCCCAAAATGCGTTTATCAATTGCAATGAATGTACCACACTAATGAAGGGTGTTGTTTATGTGGGATGGTGTGGGAGGTGTGGGGAGCAGGGCATATGGGAATCCCTATATTTTTTGTGTAACATTTATGTAATCTAAGTATCTTTTAAAAAGTAAAAAAAATATTTAAAAAATTTAAGCTTTGAGTTAATGCCTGAGAATAAACATAAAGCATAAGCCCAGAAATAGATCCTAGTGTATTTAATAATTTACTTTATGATAAAAATAGATGAGCAAATCAGTGGCCCTGGGGAAATCGATTAAGCTTTAGAGGAATATCTGATCCCAAACTCTTCTTTATACCAAGATGAGGACTAAATAAATTAAATATTGAGTGTAAAATTTTAAAAATACATTTAAAACTCAACTAGAGCAAGCTCTGAGAGCTAATTATCTGAGTACTGTTTGAATAAGCCATGGCTAAAGATTCAAAGAGGAGGCCCATAGATAACTGTGGCCCATAGGCTGTTTTGTTTCACCAACATGGAATTTTAAAGAAAATTATACATTATCCATGTGGACTCTTACAAAAAGTTGTTCAGTTTTAAACTAAACCTAATGATAAGGAAATAATTGGGAAAATCCAGATTGTGGAACATTCTATTAGATGAATGTTCTGGATTAAAAGTAATAGCCAGTTTTTGTCATGAAAGACTAAAATAAATGGCAGGAGGATTCTTCTGGATTAAAGTTGACCAAAGAGACATGGCAACCAAATGAATGAAACTTTAAACTTCAGAGACTTCAGTAGATCCTGAATTCATAATAAAAGAAAAACAGCCAAGAAAGCACTTCTATGAGACAACTTGGAAAATTTACACATGGGGTATTTATTAGATATTATTGTATCAAGTTTAACATTTTGGAAGGTAATAACATTATGTACTTATATCAGCAAATGTCCTTATTTATTGGAAATAGCTGTAGGGATGAGCAGTCATGATATTCACATAGAAAGATAGATCGATCGATTGATCGATATATAGATATAGATACATAGATATAGATAGAGCAAACATAGCAAAATGCTAACAATTGATGAATCTATGTATTGATATTGCTGTTCTTGCAAGTTTGAATTTTTTAAAAATAAAAATGTTGAGAAAATATTGGTTTTCTGAATTGGTTATGTGTAATAGGAAAAAAGGAAACAAAACAAATGTCCAACAATGGAAGATTAATTAAATTAATTATGTTATATCTATGCAATAAAGTTTCATGTGCTGGGATGGTGAGCCCCTCAGGATTGTTTGCACTAACTTTTCAGAGGATCTGTCTGAGGTCATGATCCCCAAATTTTGAGTAGCTCATTTACAAATCAGAATTTCTGAAAGTATCTCTTCATTTCAACTTCCAACATTCCTTCATTAAGATCCAAGAAGAAGGAAAATGAAGGGGTGAATTTTGGGGTTATTTGTGCTGGACAGAGGGAGGAAGCAGTGTGGTTTTAAGCAGTGGGAACTGCCCCAGTTTTAGGACTTGGTTCACAGAGTTCAAAAGATTCCATGTTCCACTCTGTGCCACTTGCACTGGGAATAACCACTTACTTCCAACAGTACATCACAATATCTGCTCCTTTCGTGTCATGGGTTCACGGATGTCTGAGGCAGCCTTGACTCTTCAATTGTGAAACAAAACCAACTGTGACTGGAAGAACTGGAGTGGCCCAGATCTGCGAAGGAGTACAGCCTCGGGAAGTCATTAACATTCATTTATTTGAAGAACATTTTACCATATGTGAAAAAAAATACACATGGTAAACAAATCCCACAATACTAAATTGAGTTCACAAATAAAATGTCTTTCTATACCTCACTTGCACAATGTAATGATATCAAATAAAATGTACTGTTTCATCCTTCTGGGAGAGAGACTGAAAAAAAAAGAATGACTGTAAATGCCTGCAATCTTTCTTCCATCTACCTGAATCCTAGCTTTCCTTCAATGCGTCTTTTCCTAATAAAATTTTCCCTGACTAAAATGGCATATCCTGATTTGCATTTTCAAACCTTCAAATGCTTGTAGCACCAGAATTTAACAATCTGAGGCAACACCGAGTAGGACAGCCAAGGAGTCAGGAGAAGAGGAGTCTCCATGTAGGATGATTTGGCTGAAGTTAATGGCAACATGTTGATGTAGGTGCTTTGGAGCAATCAGAAGCACTGCTCGTTCTTTATGTTTCAGAGAGGAGAGGCTCCATGGTGGTTTAGGGATGCTATTTGGAAGGCATGCCAGGATGGCCTGGAAAGGAGGACAAGCAACATGGGAGTCTATGGCAGTCACCCAAATTTGGGGTGATGCTCAAAGTCTGACCCTGATGGAGGAAGCTGGGCTGGAGAAGAGGTCATGGGTGGGGGCTTATGAGGAAAGAATGAGGCATTTCTGAAAGCCTGGATGTGGGAAGAGAGAAAACAAATGAGTAAACATATTTCAACCATGGATGACAGGGGCAGCTGATTTGAAAAGAATAGGTAAATGATACATTTGCCCTTAAACATATCCTGAGTCTCACCTTTGGCCAGTGGCCATCTTGTCACTTATATTAAGCTGGAATTCTCCAATAGTCAGTCAGCAAAAGGAAAAAGCATTTGTGTTAAAATCCTATTCATCCCTGCTGGAAGCTAAGTGCACTGAAATTCCCCAAGCCTCCCTCCTTTAGGAAATCACTTTAATGATTCCAGATGAACAGTTTAGAAGAGAATCCATACCAGCTTCATCTCATGCATTAAACAGACAAGACAAGTGGCGGGGGGGAAGGGGAGAAAGGGGTGTGACAATGTTGGAAAAGGGCCTTGATGGTGCCAGAGCAGGCACTGATGTTTCCATTGTTGCATGGGAGAAAGGCTACAGGTCTGCAAAGGCAAGTGTGACAGGACCACACATATCCAGGAGCTGAAAATAAACTGCTCTCTATTCACCTGGTGGGATTAGACATGACAGATCCAGTAATTAGTCATTACCAGGAATAGTAATAGATATATTTGAGCTTAAAATGCAGACTTTGTGCCAAAATTATTAAACAATTAATTATGCAGATGTTCTGTCCAGCTGCCCTAAATTTAAATCATATTAACATTTTGTTCACAGAGAGGTAGTCTCATTTTCAAGCACAAATTGATTTTGGACATTGTTTTTTCATATTAGCCTGTGATGTAAACCCTTCCTACTCATCACATTTAACTCTGCAGTACATCAACACATTTCTTTTTTTTTGTCAGAAAGAGGATAATGAAGATGTCAACTTCAGTTGCAGCAGAGATGTTTTGTTATTTCCTGAGGAAAATAAAAAAACAGAACATCAGGAAACAGGTATGTGCAGTTACCAGCAGTGGCAATTGCAAGTTTCTGACTTTGTCTTCAGCAGTTATTGAGGATCCAAAGCTGGATACTGAATAGGGCTGTTTCTGCTGCAAATGAGTAAGCAAGACAGACCAATGTAAAGGACTTTATACATACTAGTACCAATAAGATACTGAAAAAGTTTTAACCATCCCCGGCCCTTTTGAAGTCTATGGGCACAGATAAACTGGACCAGGCTGGCAAAGACAGAATATTTCTTAGAGGCTGTTGGGAGGTGGGAGTTGGATGTGTCATGTGTTAACAAATCTTATTCCTTTGACTCTTGCTTATGACCTGGGGAGCACAAACCCTTCAACCTATTTCAATACTGAACAAATGGTTCCTACCTGTCCTCACAGTCATTTCTTCCACTGTTTTCCCCTCCTTATCCTCAACATTAATTCTTATTATTCTTTATATATGTACCACATAACACATCTTCCATTCTTTCCCCTAAAGTTCCCTTCTTCCAGTTCTCTTCCTTTCATGGACTAATTTCGATCCATACCTGTCTCCCAGAAATTTGAAGCACTATCTCCTGGGCCTTGAAACTGACCTTCTCATACCTGCTCCACTGTACATATTCTGGCCAGACATTCCATTTGATTTATATAATAAATGGCAGTTTTGTAACTGCTTCCCTTACTTAAAGAGCAAATTAATATGGTGAAGAACAGGATTTGAATTCTGGTTCTGCCATTCATAAGCTGGTTGACTGTGGGTAAAAGGGGACAAAAATGACTCTATCACAGAATTAGTGGAAGAGCCACGTGAGATAACATACATGACTCCTTATCACGGTGTCTGGTACACAGCCACCCTCAGGTAATGGCAGTTGTTGCTATTGTTGACATTGTTATTTCATTCAGGGGCTGGATGTTGTAATATCTGTACTTCTACAATGGTCCTTAGCATACTCTGCACACATCTTATTCCTCTTGATTCTATGTGAGTCCTTTAGAGGTAGTTTCTGTATATGTCTTTTTTCACCCAGCCCTAAGCTATTAAAGAGGCCCTCAGGTTAACAAAATAGTAGCTGGAGTTAACTGCATAGTAGCTGGAGTTTGATCAGTTTGAATCCAGGGTCTACTACTCATTGGTTTTAAAATCTTGAGTATTTTTTTGAACCTGAGTCTCAGAATAAGATGAACATGAAAGATAAGAGGCCTCTGATGACCATAATCTGTTGCCTTACTTTTCTGCTCTTTATCATCCATCCATCCATCCATCCATCCATCCATCCATCCATCCATCCAGCTATCAATAATATTTATTATGTGGTCACTGCTTTAGTTGCCAAAATAGACATAAGAAATGAAAAGACACAGGAGTGGGGCTTGTGCCTGGCAACTAGACTTCATTCTATCTGCAGCTGAGCCTCTTCCTAGTGGCCAAAGAAAAGCACTACAATACCTTGTGCTTACCCAGACAGATTCTGCTACACACCTTCCCAAGGAAAAATTTGTATTTGTCTAGCTCTTTGCAGTTTTCAACAAGCTTTTATAACGATTGAATTCTTTGATTTACTCCATAACTCTGCAGCAAAGGCTGGGCTGGAATTAATAGCAGATGCAACCAACATTCTCTGAAAAATTTACAGAAGATCAGGCATGGAGAGGAGCTTTCAAAACTACCATCTATGGCACCCTGGGGGTTGGTGGGTTTATCCCATTTTATAGATGCAAAAACTAAGGATTATGTGACTTGCCCCAGGTTATACAGCTCATAAAGTTCTGACTGCAATCTCAGTGCTCCATCAGGGCAGGGACCATGCCAGTCTCAAGGCAACCTCATGGCCCACCACAGTGCCAAGCTCATAGTAGGTAGTCAAAAAATATGTGTTGAATGCTCTATTCTATGGATGTTTTATTTGTTTATAACCAAGGTACTCAGGCTTTGAGAGACTAAGTGATTTGTTTCCTCAAGGTCCTAGGGCTAATGAACTAAAAAACTTAATACAGTCTGGGATCTTAATAAATACCAACAACAATTCATTTTTAGACAAATTTTGCAGTCTGCTATAACAGAAAGTGAGTTGCATACAAACTTCTTGAGTGTTCATATTCCTTTGTTGTACTGATTTTAAAAGTCAGGGGATTGTTGGCTGTGATTTAAAATCTTCCTTAATCCCTGTTAACTGGGTTAACTGAGAGAAATGCCATTCTTTCTCAACTGTAAAATAAGAATAATTGATCTAGGATTATATGAAAATCATATGCAGCTTTTATTGTGAAAAAATGTTTTCCAAACCCTAAAATTCTGTATGCATGAGCAGAATCATTCAAATGTTTGACTATTCCCTAAGGGATGTTTTTAATCAATTGTGTATAGAGGTCTCTCTTTCCATTGATTAGATAAAATCTCCAAGAGTTTTCTCATTCAACAATCCCAATAAACTTTCTTTCCAATGGATTTATTCCTTTTGTCTCTACCATCCCACCCAGGTCAGCCAAATCAGCAGGAGAATTGAAACTTTTTGGAAAAGGCTGTGGCACATATTGTTAGAGCAATAGAAGAGAAAACAAGGGCACTAAGGCTTTATCATTTGTGGTCATTAATCTTCTAAGAAGCTCAGTGGATGTTCAAGACTTGTTCATTTAATTCTCACATATTTCATTAATAAAAGCCTTGTTGGCATTAGCCTGAGTGATTTCACATATTGGTTAAATCATCCTCATTTGACATTTAGCCTGAGGAAGAAATGAAGCAAAAGTGTCTTTTACACTGGGGTCCATTTTTACAGACATTTATTATAGCTTCCTTCTTCAGAAGGTGACAGGTAACAAGTGGCTGTACTAAGCAATTTAATCTCATGCTTATCTTGATGTTAAGCCGTTAGAGGAGCCCCTGTAATGTAGTAGAGCACTCTCTCCCCCAATGTATTTGTATTTGGGAATTCCTCATTAGTAGAGTCACTGAATGGTGTTGACAGAGTGAAGCTGAACCACACAGAGTAGGGACTGAGGACCTTCTCTCTAGATTAATGTGGAAGGTGAAAACATTTCTAATTGCTTTCCTCTAAAATGCAACTGCAAGTTCTTTGCTTTTCAAAATGTGCTGTATCATGCCAAAAATTTGGGGCTTTTCATTAAAGCTCAATACTGACTGATTTCTACCAGAAGGAGAAGCAATGTGCCAATTTATGAATTGTCTTTTTGTAAAGCAGGCAAAAACATAAACTGCTTCTTTGGCCAGCATTGATTACAACCCATACATACAGTATGTGAGAGCTTTGGTGAAATTTGTAAGAAAATCCTGTAGGACAAGCTCAGTAATTCTAAGAAGGTAGCATTGCTGCATTACCACAAGGCATATGTTCCCAGATTTTGCAATGTTATTAAGAGATTCCAGAAATAATTTTAAAGTAATCCTCATGTCCATGAAACTGAAAATCTTATATTCTCACCATGTGCCTCAAAGAAAAAAATTCCATACAGGTAGTTCTTCCAGTTAGAATATTCAGAATTACACATAATGTTAATTTGGTAATCCTTTAAACTTGTATTTGAATATTGGATACAATTAGATCTGCCAATGAGGAAAAATCATCTCTCCATTTATACACATATCTATATATAAAGGCAGACACACTTATATATACAGATTTCTTTGTATAAGTGAACACATTACTAAATATTTGCTTTACTTATTAATTCATACTGGTTTTCTGCCTGAATTTAATTTTGGTCAATAGAGATAAATTAACAAAATATAGTGACCTTTATCAGAAGAGATACCATGAAGTATGTATATCTGCATATTTTAATATGAATTTTCTTATCAAATTATACATTGTGCCATTGATCTGTGTTCTTATTATAAGCAAGTATATCAGGATTAGAAAGGTTTTTGCTTAAAAAATAAACTTTTTAGGCTAAGAATTCAAAATGGCACTATACTATTAATTTGTTTATAGAATCAAGAATGGCTTAAAGGAACACATTATCTCATAGTTAAACATTTTTTTGTTTCTCTAATTCACCCAACACCTATTCAACACCTACAAGGTAGCAGGCACTCCATTTAGTGCCAGGGATTCTAAACTTTAAGATAGTGGTTCTTAACCAGGGATACTTTTGTACCCCAAGGGACATTTGTCAATGGCTAGAGACACTTTTGGCTGTCACAACAGGCATAGTGCTACTCTCACCTAGTGAGTAGAATCCAGGATGCTCCTGCATTGCATAGGACAGTCCCCCCAAACACAATGAGGATTCATCCAGCCCAAAATGTCAATAGTGTCAAGGTTGAGAAACCTTGTTATAAGACATGGTAGCAATCCTCTTAGAGCACATTTTCTAGTAGGTAAAGAGGACTTGTTAACATCTATTTACAGAAAAGGAATTGCTGTTTGCTATATTAGAGCCAAGGAGGCTTACAGGAAGGCTCATTAGGGCATATTGTACAGTTAGAAAAGGTTTTATATCTCAAAACATTTGATTCTGCCATTCTATTCTCTTGGTCTTGGAACAATTTTCCCACCATCTTCCCCCTTCCTCCAAACTAAGTGCTTTAATCTTCAGCTTATAGGTCTCTTTCTTTAGAATGTCAACCCTGGTCCAGCTCTCCCACACCCCAGCTATAATACCCCCCTCTATTTTATAATCTGATAATTTATACCAAGTAGCATAAAGAGACTAAAGGTAAAAAGACCAATAGGATATCTGTAGTCCAAGAGAGAGACAATAAAGGCTGTAATAAGTAACAGTGGCAGTGGTGAAGAGGAGAAGGGCTGTACTAAGTAATAGTGGCAGTGGTGAACAGGAGAAAATAATGGATCTGTCAGATTAGGAGGTGAAAGGAAGAGAAGCAATTAGTGTATGTAATAGGAGACTGGCTTGAGAGACCAGATAGCCATTGGTCCCTGAGGTAGGAAACAAAAGAGAAGGATAAGATCAGTCAGTGAGTCTGAGGTTTCTCTGGGACATTCAGGTGAAGAGTTCCAACAAGCAGTTGGCCCTGTGGTTCTGGAGAGCAAGATGGAGATGTGACCAGAGTTGAAATTGTGGAAATAACTGGAACAGGTGGGAGTGAGAAGCTGGTTTGGTATGAAGAGGATCAGTGACGGAACACTGGAGAAACACCAATACTGAAAGCAACCAGAGGGAGATGAATCTGGGAAGACTGCAAAGGAACAGGTAAGAGAAGACCTCAGGGACAGCTTTGTCAAGCATGCCAACAGAGGAGAGAGTTTCAAGGAGTAGAGGGTTCAACAGCATCCTAAGCCTTAAAAGAGCTAGGCAAGGAAGTGGCTGAATATAGAACAGTAGACTTGGCTTTTAGGAGGTCCTTGTTGATCTCAGTGAGAGCTGTGTCTCTATTACCACAGTAAAGAGTGAATGGATACTCATCATACTCATAAAAGTGAACATGCATGTGTGGGATATGGGCAACCCTAGAAATTAAAATGAAGAGTGAAGTTCATGAAACATGGGAAATCACATATCCTTGTCATAGAGAGTTGTAGGACTTACATGTTCACATTTGTGAATATATCTGAGCATTAAAAATGTGAGTGCTTAAAATTTTTCCTTATTTTTCCAAACAAATATTTTCTATTTTTCTATAATGAATAAGGATTCTTTGTTGGAATAACAAAAACTCAATAAAAATAAATGCTACAGAATTATAGAATATCAATGTTGTGAAAATGTTAGAATTTGCCCACTCCTTACTTATCCATTCAACTACATTTTCATCTTTAGAAGTTGGGCACCCAAATGATCCCCTTCAGCATGAAAGG
The DNA here is from genome assembly GCA_029593785.1 of Cabassous unicinctus. Classification (NCBI taxonomy): domain Eukaryota; kingdom Metazoa; phylum Chordata; class Mammalia; order Cingulata; family Chlamyphoridae; genus Cabassous; species Cabassous unicinctus. The sequence continues at coordinate 13,610 of JAQZBX010047383.1, forward strand.
TTTATTGAAGACAGTATGTGAAACAGATTTCATGAAAAAATATCAGTAATAAACAGAAAATTTGGGTTCCTTAGCAAAATGACCCTTGTAGCATGAGTGAATGAGAAAATATTTGCCAAATGATTTGAACTCTTTTAGGGGAAGCCTCAAGGTAAATAAAATTATTGTAGTTGGAAAATGCTATTTTGAGGGATATGAATCAGTTTACCTCATCCAGAAGGCCTTAAGATAATTGTGACCTTTGGTGGGTTTCGTGGTTTGTTTTCCTGGTTCAAGGCAAAGTTTGATCCCAACTCACCTAGAAGTCTAGTAAAAGGACCACTTCTCAACTCTTAATATACAATGGGAGGGCTCAATTCTTTCTGTAACTTGTGTCTCCTGTAACAACTCAGGTGTTGCTGTCTCTCTCATCTATTCCTAAAAAAGCTTTTATCTGCAGGCTAGTTGTGTTACTTGTTCCTTTCTACCAATAATTCTTATATATACTACTGCTTACCTGCTCTTTAATGTTTTATCTCTTTGGAGAACTGAAAATATTTTTTCTTGTATTTGCTTGTATCATTTGACAACATTTTGCTAACAAATTGAATCCTTCTGGAATCCAGTGGGATGGAGATTCTCAGTAGTACAAACGCTTCTAATTACATAAAAAATTAATACACAATGAATGACCAAGGAGGTATTTCATTTATAACATTAAGATTTGCCAATGCATGTAATCATTTGCATCTTAATAATGTATTAATGAATTAACAATAAATGTATCTTTAAAACTCTTGGGCTTGTGTCTGCATGAAACATGTTTACCATAGATATAACCAAGAGATATCTTTTCATGCATTTCTCTTGGCAATCTGAATGGGAGGAGGAAAGTAGAGCCAAAACATCTTGAAAGAGAAATATTTAGAGGTCATTACAGATATAGCAGCATGACTAAGACTAATTCAACATCATTTAGTCATGTTCAGCATTCTTCAATGATTCCATTTGTCCATGAATAAATTGCCGGGAATTGTGAGTTTCTTCATGATTTGGTCGCAGTTCTCATTTGAAATTTTATTTCCAATTACTTTCTTACATGCATTCCTATGCTTCAGCTCAACTTATCAATACATTATATTATATATTTCAATTTGATCATAGATACATTTCACTCTTATTTTCTAGAAAGAAAAAAGAAACAATCTAAGATAATGTTTATCTGGATCAGTATAAGCTATCTTTGCCAGCTTTCTTTTCTTTAGTTTAATGTTTACACATCTTTTTCTTACACTTTGCCTTTAACTTTTTCCACATATTTTAGTTGTTTATCATGCTGTATATAGCTAGAAATTTGAAGGATCCAAAGTGGAGTCTTTTAACTGGAAAGTTTAATGCATTTATTTTTATTGTATTTACTAACACATTTGAATTTATTGTTATTATGTTGATTTTTGTTTTCTATTAATATGCTTTTCTTTCCAATTTATTTTTTCTCCTTTTCTACCTCTGTTGGATAAATTATGTTTCTGTATTCCTTTTTTCCTAGTTATTGGTTTCAAAGTTATATATTATATGTCAGTTCTTTTATGGGAATCCTTAAATTTTTAACATAAAATTTTACTTAACAAAGTAAAGTTAAGGATATCCATTCCCTACTCCCTGAAAAATACAAGAACTTAAAACATTTTAATTCTGATCACTCCCTTCACCTTTTCTTCCCTATTGTTGTCCAATATTCTAAAATTGCCTGTTTATAATAGAAATTTAATTTTGTGACACCCAAATTTATCATTAATATTATTGTTGTCATATTTGCTCACATATTGTTGTTATATTTGCTCACATATTTATCATGTCCTTTCTTCACTGTTTTTTTTTTCAACTAACTTCTTCATTCTGTGTTCATTCCTTGTTCTAAATTACATATTTTAGGTGTTCTTTCAGCATGGCTTTCTGAGTGTAAAGCTCTATCTGCTTTTATATGTCTGAAATTATCTTTATTTTGTCCTCATTCTTGAATTTTAAATTATCTGAGTAAATAATTTTAGATTTATTGAGAGAACCAACCCCCTTTTAAGATGTTATGTTGGCTTCATTGTTGAGTTGAGAAATCTAGGCACAGTCTAAAATCTTTCCTTTTTAGATAATGTGTATTTTCTCTCTCTTGTTGATTTTAAGATATTCCCTTTCTTTTGTAGACTGCAATTACACACTGATGCATTTAAATGCAGATTTACTTTAATAAATTATGAACAGAATTTTTGCTTTCTTTGCTTCTTGAATCTGAATGTGCTACTGTTTTATCAATTGTAAAACTTCTTAACCAATATCTCTTCAGATATTTTAGGAGTGTCTAAACATTAGTAGTGGGAAAACTTTCAGGTCATCTTAAATAGTACTCTTGCTAGACAAGAAATTATGAGAGAACTTGAAAAGGACTTGAAATCAGACATGAATCTTAATGTCCATTTTCATTCATGTTTGTTGATATAAAAACCATAATTTGGAAGAGGGAACTTCTAGCTATAGTGGAGTGAAGATATTTGCAAACTTTCTCCCTTAAAAAAAAAAAAAAAATATATATATATATATATATATGGGCAAAATACCAAAAAACAAAGCAAAAAAAGCAAACCATTTCATGGTTCTGGAATTGACCAAAGGCAAATAAAGGCAAATAACAAATTGAGAAAACATTTATTCATGAAACACTGCTGAACCTTTTATAAGAACAGTAAGAGTCTGTGCCCTTCATGCCTTAAGCTGATCTTATCCTTACCGCCAGCTCAGACAGTTCTGCTAGGTTGGGGCTAACCAAGAAAACTAGCAGCTTCACTGTTGGGTGGGAGCTGACTTGATTTGGAGCAGAGGACAAAAAAACCCACATTTGGTGGTGGTGTTTATAAAACTAGCAAACTCAGTAGGAAACAAATGAAGAAAGTCAGCATTTCTGTTAGCCTGAGTCTGCTGTTGTAGTTGGCATTAGTAACAGACTGGAGGACAAGGCACAAATTGAAGAGAAAGATCCTGGAAATATGATAGCAATAGAAGGGCTTGAATATTTCTCCATATGTGACTGGCTGACTGGGAAGCCATGTACATCAGCAGGGGAGATTTGAAAGGACCCAGCAAAAAGTAAAAGCAAGGACAGACTTGAAAACCGCTTGAACTTAATGTGCCTACCAATCCAAATAAAGATCCATTGGCAAGGGCAGAAGCCTATCTGGCTCAGAGTTTTGAGCCCAACCTTTGACCAATAATTGATTGACTATTAAGCTATTAAGCAGACACAGTGGTAACCCTTAGGAAGACAGGATACAGGGTAAAAAGAAGGGGAAAAAACTAATTAGAGACATCAGTAGCTGTTCACTGAGTGGGAGCCAGATTCTGCAGATTTAGTCTGGGCAAGCCACATGAAAAACAAAACTAACAAAAACAAGAAAAAACAGCAAAACAGGAATGATCAGAGAAAAATTCAGAATCCAGGGTTGCTATAATATATTATCTAAAATGTGAAATTTTCAAAAGAATTATAAGACATACAAAGAAAAAGAAAAGTGTGAACCATATTCAGAAGAAAAATGATAATAGAAACTACCTCTGAGTGGGTCCAGATGTTGGATTTACCAGGAAAAGATTTCAAACCAGCTGTTATAAATATGTTCAAACAATTAATGGAAATTATAGCTTAAAAATTAAGGAAGAATAGGATGACAGTGACTAAACAAGTAGGTAATTTCAATAAAGACATAAAATAATTAAACAAGACAAACAGATATTCTAGAGTTGAAAAACTTCAAACTTTTCAAAGTAAAAATTCAGTAGATGACATCAACAGCAGATTTGACATGGCAGAAGAAAGAATCAATGAACAGGAAGATAGATCAATAAACCTTATCCATAGAAATTATCCAAAATGAATAAAATTTGACAAAATTTGACAACTATTTATGATTTTAAAGATACCTCTCAACAAAACTAGGACTAGAAGAGAACTTCCTCAGCCTGTTAAAGGACATCTACAAATGAACTACAAGTAGTATCATTCTTATTGCTAAATGTCTGAGTGGTTTCCTTCTAAGATGGGGAACATGGAAAGAAGGTCCACACTTAACACTTCTATTCAACATTGTACTGGAGTTTCTAACCAGTAAGGTAAGGCAGGAAAATAAATTAAATGATTCAGATTGGAAAGGAATAAGTAAAATTGTATTTATTCAGAGATGACATGTTGCTGCATTTTAAAATTCCTAAAGAATTTAAAAAGAAAAGACTAGAAATAATGACAGAACTAATGATAGAGATTAACAAGGTATCAAGATACAAGATTAATATTCAAAATAAATAAGTTTACCTAGACTAGCAGCAAACATTTCAAAATAGAAGAAAACAACTCCATTAACAACACATTAAAAATAATAAAATACACAGGGATAAATTTAATAAAAGAATTGTAAGAAACTGAAAACTATACAACATTGCTGAGGAAAATAAAGAAGAACTAAATAAATGAACAGTCATTCCATGTTCAATGGTTGGAAAACTCAGTATTGCTATAATATCAGTTCTTCACAAATTTATATATGGATTCAATGTGATTTCTATCAAATTCAACAGAGAGCTTTTTTTAAAAAAAGAAATTAACGGGTTAATCCTAAAGCATATAAGGAAATGCAAAGACCTAGACTAGCCAAAACAACCTTGAAAATGAAGAATAACATTGAATGTCTTACACTACATGATTTCAATATTTATTTTTATATATTCATTTATTTTAGGGCACCAGGGATTGAAATTGGGACCTCATCAATATTTATTAAAGTTGAATTTATCAAGACTGTTTGGTATTGGTTTGATAATTAAGAAACTGAAAATAAATAAAACCTTACATATATGGTCAAATTATTGCCAGAAAAGGTACCAGGTGCCAAGGAATTTCACTGGGGAAAATATAGTTGTTGTTTTTTGTTTGTTTGTTAAGAAACGATGCTGAGACAATTGGATATAGATATGCAAATTAAAACCGCAATGAGATAACACCACATGCTTTCTGTGAGGTGATAGGGAATGCTGGATGGACAAAAAAAAAACAAAACAAAACAAAAAAAAAACCAACAATGCCGAGTGTTGGCAAAGGTACAGAGTGAATGTAACTATCATCCATTGCTGGTTGGAATGCAAAATAGTACAAACTTCTTGGAAAGCAGTTAGTTTTTTTAATAAAAGTAAGCATATGCTTCCCATGTGACCCAACAGTCCTCAATCCTAGATATTCATATAAGTAAAATTATAACTGATAGAAATACATACAAACTGTAGACAAATGTTTATAGTGACTTGTTTAGCAAACTATGCCAAAAGCTGCTGGAAGCAATATACCAGAAATGAGTTAGCTTCTACAAAGGGGATTTCTTAAGTTAAAAACTTACAATTCTGAGGCCATGGAAAGTGTCCAAATCAAGGCATCATTAGGAGATCCTTTCTCCCCTAGCTGCAGCTGTGGGTGATCAGGCACATGGTGCAATATACTTGTCAATCCCCTCTCATCTAGGCCTCTCTGCTTTCAGGTTCTGGCTAAAGTGCCTTCCCCTCAGCTTCTGTATTCCATTGATTTCAGCTTCTGAGTTCATCTTTGCCTCTGCAGCTTTTTTTCCCCAGTGTCTGCAAATTTTATTCTTCCATTTAAAAAGGCCTCCACTTAAAATAGGTTTCCATGGACAGGAATGTTTTAGCTTTAAGAACAGGATTTTGGCAAGTTGGCATCAGTTTAGGTGGGCACTCACCATCTCTCACAGAGGATGGCTGATTGGGGACAGGATCCTGCCTGAGTGGGCTGTTCTGAGAGCCCACAGAGCAAGAGCCTTTAGGACATTGAACCGGAGGGAAGTGGACAGGGAGGTGGATTGCTCAAGATAAAACCATGGGTTTTTCCTGAGCTAGAAAGCACAGACACAGATAGCTAACCCCCACTCTCAAGGCAAAGGGCTAGGGTGAGCCTGGACTCCCACCAGCAACCCAGTGAGAGGGAACATTCTCCGAGAGTGGGAGGGTTCTGGCAGAAGGTGGAGAGGAGTTTAGTTTCTGTGGGTTTGGTTGCCTGGACCCTATTGCAGCTTTGGGAAGCACACAAGCCAGCTTGAAGTGGCACCAGGCTGAGGGGAGAGGCAAAATCTTCTGAGGAATCCTGATTTATCTAGACACCCTGGGATACGGAGGCTTGGCTCGGGAGAGGGCAGAGTCAGCCAATTTTTATAGTTCTGCACTGAGGCTATCAGAGTCTCAGCTGCCCTGGTGGGGGTCAGGCTGTGGGAAGTGTTTGATAAGTTTCCACGAGCCTATTTAGAATCCCTTCAGCAGAGGGGGCTGGTCTAGAAGAGGTCTTCTTTTGGGTCCCTTATTTCTCAAAAAAAAAAAAAAAAAAGTTACTTAAAAATTTTTTTAACTTCGTTTACTCGCTAAAATCTGCCTCAAAACCTGCAGAGAGAAGTCTGCAGGGTAATTGATTGATGAACACAGGCAGGCTGAGAGGCTCCACAAGGGTCCAAGAAGGAACGCTGTTCTTCCTTAGCTTTGTTTGACTGCTTGCTTGTGTGTTTCTTTGGTTTTTCTTTGTTTGTTTGTTTGTTTCTTGCTTTTCTTTCCTCTTCCCTCCCTCCCTTTTTTTAAATTAGGCCCTGCTAGCTTGTTTCTTCTTTGCTTTGCTTCTTCTTCCTTGATTTCCCATTTTCTGTGTACAATGATTTTGCCTATCAATGCTATCTCTTTTCCTTCCTTCATTTTTCTATCTTCTGCTTTCTGTTGTGGTTCTTACATTCCAACTATTTTCATTAGTTCTCAACTTCAAGGGTTTCGATTTCTATCTTGTCTATTCTGTTTTCTCTCTTTTTTAAATTAA
>JAQZBX010047384.1:0-20485 GCA_029593785.1 Cabassous unicinctus
TTTTATCCATATCCAGCAGAGCAAGCAAGCAAGCAATCTTACAGAAGCTAATGTTTGCAGTTAGCTTCAGCGTTAAGGGGGTTTGGGTTAATCTTTACTAGGGGTGGCTTTTGATCATTCTATGGTCACGTGATTGGTCAGGCCCAGATGCATATCCGGGGTATTGTCTAAGCAAGTTTTATGGCCTTAGGAATTTTCAACAGTGTTACCTTGTTTAAAAATCTCCATTACACTATGTCCTCCAGGAAAATCAATGAGCTTCTGCTAGACATGGAGCTGGGGGACTCGGGGAAGCCCTGCATCTGATGAGACATGAGTTGGGGCTGCATTCTTATTAGCTACCTCTCATAAGAGGTAAAATACTATGGGCTTTTTCAAAAAAATTTTTGCTGGAAAGATTGGAATGTTGCAAGGGGATTGTCAAGGAACTGGGTGGCCATTCTCCAGGAACTTTTAAATCATGAGTCAGAGGCCTTTAACAACTTCCTCCTTGAGGTGATTCTGCATATTCTTTTTTTCCAATAATCCCTATATTCAGATTTTTAGATGATCTTTCTATCTTGTTTAGCTTCTTAAATTTGGGTCCCAGGAATATTCATTTACATATAAGCACTTAAGTTTTTGTAATGGCCTTGATCTTGATTCCCCATTCACTCCCCTTATTAGTCATGACTAACTAAGAAGAGAGAGATCTTGAGTGGCTGGTCAGGAATGAGTAAGTGGGTCCTATATTAATTAAGAAATTAACTACTTACCTGCCATGTCATGGATTACCAGAGGTTTTTCTCGGATAATGGTTTGCAGTGTACTGTCCTACTCTGGGGCAAGGCCTTGGTGGGTCCCAGTGGCAAGGAAGCTTGGGGCCAGGGGCCTGGCTCTCCATACTTGAAGCTAGTTCTTGCTAATGTGGAACCTAGATTTGGTTGGCCCTGACATGACAGGGTGCCTTAAATGGCTGTAGCTAAAAGGTCAGGCTATAGACTTGTGCATCCCCATGGTCACATGAGAGACTCTTATAAAATCTCATTCTATTTATAGATATCTCCTGTTGATTCTGTTTCCCTAGAGAACCATGACTAATAGATCTTGGTGCCAGGGGTGGTTCTTGAGGAAAAGAATCTTAAACATGAGATGTCTCAGGTGGTTCTGGGAGTTTTGCAATTGACTCTCTACTCTAATTGGACTCAAGGGTACTAATGACTCCCTTTCCAATAATGAAGAGGCCACTTACAGTCCATGTCATGTGTTAGCAATGGAGTTATGCAAAATATCTTCACTGGATTCCCCTACTTCCACACTTATAAGAAGCAAGGATATGGGTTAGAGTGTTTTCAACACCTTAATAGAGTTTTGTGGAGTCAAAAGGTATAATGATGTTGGATAGCAACTCCTGGATATTCTGGATACAGTTACAAAAGATAGAGATGAACTAGAGACTTCAAATTTGCAACTTAAAATACCACATGAATGATGTGAAGTTTCTATGTGTGCTCTGAAAGAAAATCTTCTCTCCTGCCACCACAGGCTTGAGATATATGAGAACAAAACTCAGACTATTATATGAGTAGCAGTTACAAAGGAAACTGAAATTTCAACCCTGCAGGGTATCTGCAGTTAAAGTAAAGGCATAGATTGGAAAGGATTGGAAATCTGAGGATTGGAATGGATACATATGGTATGATGATAATATTGGTATAGCCACTGCTGAGTGCCCAGTCTGCCAACAGCAGAGTCCCACACTCAGCCCCTGATGTAGCACCTTTCCCCAAGGTGATCAGCCTGCTACCTGATGGTAGGTTGATTACATTGGACCACTTCCACCATGGAAGAGGCAGTGATTTGTTTTAACTGGAATAGACATATACTTGGGATATGGGTTTGCATTTCCTACATGCAATGCTTCTTCCAAAACTACCATCCATGGACTTTATCAAATGTCTTATCTACTGCCATGGCATTCCACACAGCATTTCTTCTGATCAAAGAACCCATTTCACAGCAAATGATGTGTGGGAATAGGCACATCCCCATGGAATTCACTGGTCTGACCATATTCCCCATCAGCCTGAAACAGCTGGATAGATAGAATGGTGTAATGGCCTTTTGAAGACTCAATTATAGTGACAACTATGTGGCAATACCTTGCAACTATGTGGCTGTGTGTGCTCTAAATCAGTGTCCACTCTATGGTGCTCTTTCTCCCATAGCCATGATTCATGGGTCCAGGAATCAAGGGGTGGAAATGGGAGTGGCACCACTCACTCATATCCCTAGTCACACACTAGGAAAAATTTTGGTTCCTGTCCTTGAAACCTTAAGCTCTGCTAGTCTACAGGTATTAGTCACAAAAGGAGGAGTGCTTCAACCAGGGAGTACAACAATGATTCCACTGAACTGGAAGTTAAGACTGCCTCATGGCCACTTTGGGCTCCTCTTACTTCTGAATCAACAGGTAAAGAAGGTAATTACTGTACTGGCTGGGGTGATTGATCCTGATAATCAAGGGGAAATAGGACTGCATCTACATAATGAAGGTAAAGAAGAGTTTGCTTGGAATACAGGAGGTCCTCTAGGGTGTCTCCTAGTACTGCCATGCCCTGTGATTAAAGTCAATGGAAAATTGCAACAACCTAATCCAAGCAGGACTAACAATGGCCCAGAATGTTCAGGAATGAAAGTTTGAGTCACCCCCCCAGGCAAAGAACCATGGCCAGCTGAAGAGCTTGCTGAGGGTAATGGGAACATAGAATGGGTAATGGAAGAAGGTAGTGATAAATATGAACTTTGACAACATGACCAGTTACAGAAATGAGGACTGCAATAGTTATGAATCTTTCTTCCTTGTTTCATTATGAGTATGATTGTATATGTACACAAAACATATTTCTTTGATTTCTTCCCCAACCTTTTCCTTTATCATATGACAATTTGTATGAGTTTCATGTCAAAATATTTATGTCAAATTTAAGAATGACTATTACCCAAGGACTTGCACTCAATTCTGTAGGAAATTAATGCATTTCTGGTTGTACGTAGAAGAGTTGAACATTGTTAGGTGGAAATATATATATATGCATGTGTGTTATTGTTTTTACTTAGAGACTAAGTATGGTTTAAGGTAATGTGTATGGTTGCTGAGTTGACAAGCTGTGGACTGTGATGGTTAGGCTAATGTGTCAACTCAGCCAGGTAATTGTGCTGAGTTGTTTGGTCAAGCAAGCACAGGACTAATTGTAATACAAGGACATTTATGGGCTTTAGTAGTCAGTGAGTTTACTGCATAGATGGCTGATCACATCTACATCAACCAGAGAGATTGCCATCAGCAATGAGTGATGTTTTTTCCAATCGGTTGAATGCCTTAAAAGGGGAAGTGATTTTAGCATTCAGAGAGAATTCCCCAGCTCATCTTTGGACAGCCAAATGTCTCCCACACTCATTAAAGACCTTCATTGGACTTTAATCTGAGCCCGTGGTTTGCAGCCTGCCTGTGGAACCTGGACTTGTGCATCCCCATGTTCATGTGAGAGACTCTTATAAAATCTCATACTATTTACAGACATCTCCCATTGATTCTGTTTCTGTAGAGGATCCTGACTAATACACGAGTTAATGGAAGTTTAGGGACCCAGGAAAAGTTTTTGTAACTTCCTATGAATATCTGAGGCAGACTGGCTTATAAAGTGAGTGTCTAGGAGGATCTGTCCTTTTCTAGAACCAGTATCTTTAATCTTGCCTTTGATTAATTTCCCTGAGCTTACATGTGAGCACATGGTCCCTGACCTTTAGATCTACTTTTCCCCTCCTTTCCTCTTACACAGGTTTAACTGGAAATCAGGGTCCCATAGAAAGGCCACTCTTGGCCTTCCTTTAATTTGTAATTTATCTTTTTACACCATCAGTACACTGGTTGCCCCAATTTCTAAGAAGACATCCAAATATGGAGTCTGCTAGAATGCTAGAAGCCATACCCATTATACTAGGGAGAAATGGAAAAAAGTTTGTCAGCCAATCTGGCACCCCAGATCCTGGCCTGATGGTACATTTAGCTTCCAAACCAAGGCTCCCTCAGTCTTGGGAGACATTTGGAGCTACTGCTCCACTGGAGTTTGCTGTGTGAGATGTTATGAAAGTGGGTGGGTGGTGGTGGTTTTGCCCTTCTTGCCCAAGCTGCTTTCAGATAACACAGCTCCTCAGTGTGTGCTGCAAGTTGCCCCAAGAAGCTACCAAGTTGCCTAGATCTCGGGAGACATTTGGAGCTATGGCCCAAACCAAAGTTACCAAGTTGCCCAGGTCTTGGGGGACATTTGGGACAACCATTCTGGTACCAAGCATCCTGAGAACACAGAGGCCTTGAGCCTGGGTGTGACCTGTGGCTCCCTAGGTTTTGGAAGACTTCTGAACCCTGAATCCAGATCAAAGCTAACAAGCAGAACATTTCTCCCTAGAAAGAGTGTGAGCTCCCCCAGCAGTTCTACTCTCTTGATGGGTAAAAGTTTGGTCATTGTCCAAATGGCTAGAAATTGCAAGTTAGAGACCTGGCCCACAGGGAGCAAAAGTTTTCTATAGACTCTTTTTCACCTTGGAATGGCCTAATATTGTTTTCATAACTTCCTGGGGCATGGTGAACAGAATTAGAAAGCAGCTTAGAATGAGATGGATCTCTGGGACTTCTGTACTCCTATTATACTCCTACTCAACTTGAGGAATGTCCCCAGTCAGGTTTCAAGGATGGTGTAATCCATCATCCACAGTCTCCAGCATGGGGGCTGGCCCCTACCAACACTGAAGCAGGAGCCAGAAAACTGTGAGTAAACTGAGGTTATGTTATTTTGGATTAGGGCTGGAGACCTGATCAGAGAGGCAAAAAGAGAAGAAAGAGAGACACACATAGGCAGGCTTTGGTTAGAAGCCAAAAAATCTCACCAATCTTGACTAGTGGATGAGATGATTACCAGAGATTATCTCCTGGCTGTCTCACCACTAGTATGTTACTGCAGTTGGTTTCCAGGTTCTTGGTTACATTGTGAGAAATAATTCAGAGATGCACCACAGTTATAAGAAAGTTAGGAAAGAGTTTAATAAAGATAAAGCATACACTCACATATGAGTATGGGTGTGCTCAAGGTAGAGATGCACTTGCTTTGCTCTGGGGATCCTGGTTTTATGGGCTACTCCAGGGGTATAGGGTCTATGCTGATTGGCCTATTTGAAACAAAGTGGGGGAAATTTATTGGGTGGTTTAATTTCTAAGTTGCTGTCTGGTGGTTTCTGGTTGCTGCCCATGAGCTCCGCTGGAGTTTGCTGCATGAGGTATTATGAAAGTGACTTGGTGGTGGTGGTTTTGCCATTTCTGCCCAAGCTGCTTTCAGATGACACAACTCCTCCATGTGTGCTGCGAGTTGCCCCCAGATAAGTTGTTGGTGCAAGTCAGCAGGCTGAAGCAAGTCAGCAGCTGTTGCCTCAGCATCTCTTACCATGTGGTGTTTGTGTGGCTTATTGGGTTTTCTGCCTCTTCTCCTTAACCTCCTATTCTATCTTGCCTCAATAGGAAGTGTGGGTTGAATGGAGACAATGGGGTTCCATGGATATCCAAGTAATGTGAAGACATTCCAAGTTCTAACTGATTTCCCCTGTTTTTACAATTGATATAGGACAGTGATTTCACTTGGTCTAACAAAAAATATATATATACAAAAACACAAACAACAGCAACACACATATTATTACCCCCAGTGTAGAGAGATTCTTGATCCTTTGAAGCCAAAATTTGACTTGGATGCTACAGATAAAATTGTTACATCTGGAGAATGTATAGCCTCATCTTGGGACAAGGGTGCATGAGTACTCCATTGCAAAGTGCCCCATATTATACCCCCACATCATATCCTTAATGTTCATGTGTGGAAAAGTGTGATGGCATTGCACAGCATGGGTGCTTAGGTCTCATGTGGGGCCACATGGCCTTAGAGTGATCTCATCTAATGGACTTGTCTGTTATTACTGTATAAATTTTTCATTTCATTCCTGACAATACAAAAACAGCTCTTCATATTTGTATAGTGACCATAGTAAAGTCAAGGAACACTTGTTCATGAAAAGTGTTAAAATATTTCCCCTTATCAGAGCCACTAACAGTCTCTCCTGGTTGCAAGGCACTTGCTTTTCTTCACAATAGAACATCCCTGTGGGTGCAGTTGCAGACCAGAAACTACTGGCCAGAGGCAGAGCTGTGGGTTCTTTGGTGCCATGTTTGTCCTACTGAAGGCCATGAAAATGTCTTTGTAGCTAGTCCTAGAGCAGCTGTCTCATGTTCTCATTGTCAGAATTCTGCATTCAAGGCCCAAGCCTATTGGAATTTTCCTTAGAAATATTACTATGTGCTACTTGGATTGCTCTTACAGTAAAAGTCTAGCACCATAGTATAGTTTGAAGGGACAGAACTAGTTAAGTACATATCTGTTCAATGTGAAGAATATCTAAAAGTCTGTGAGAAGATTGGACAGATAACCAAATTGTGTAATGAGCTCAGGTCACCTCCAGTGGAGACCAGTCCTTTAATGTTACAAATTTTGTGCTTGGCATTATTTAATAAAGATGTGAAGAGATTTCTCTTTTCCCTGGAAAATGTAGTAGACATTCTGGACAAAGAACAGACAAGTGAGTTCACTAAATTTTCATTCAACTGAGTGATGATGGCTTTTCTTCAAGGACACACACAGTCTCTCAATGAGGCATCCAAAGCCCTCTACTCCAATGAGCTTGGTGCCAAAAGCATCTTAATGGTATCTCAGTAGAATGGAAAACTATGCCAGGAAGATACATTTAATGGTTTTGATGAAAATGCTTAGCTTCAGGAAACTCTAAAGCTGCTTGCCTTGGGAGGTGCCAGATGGAATGAAAGCATGTGGGAACTGAAGGAACAGTGAAAAAAGCTTGACACTTCCAAAATGCAGATGGAACATATTGTCACTGGCAAAGAAAGTCAGTTAATATCTCTTATTGAAACAGTTCTGTAGATGATAAATGTGCTTGGCATCTGTGAAGATTACAAGAATATTATCAACTTGGAATTGGAGGAAAAATTTGAATCTGCAAAAGTAGACCAGCTTTATAAGATAGATGTGGATGTACCAAATCTCATACTATAACCTCAAATGTTAATTTAAACAGACTTAAGGGAAACAGATGTGGCTCAAGCAATTGGGCTCCCATCTACCATATAGGAGATCCAGGGTACAATTCCCAGGGCATCCTAGTGAAAGGTAAGCTGTCCCTTCTGGGGAGCTGGCTGATGTGGAGTGCTGGCCCATGCAGAATGCTGGTTCATGCAGGAGTGCTGGCACATGCAGGAGTGTTGGCCCACGCAGGAGTGTTGACCCATGCAGGAGTGATGCCCCATTCAGAGAGCTGGTGCAGTAAGATGACACAAAAGAAAGAGACACAGAGGAGACACAAAAAGAGACACAGCAGACCAGGGAGCTGAAGTGGCACAAGATATTTAGCACCTTTCTTCCACTCCAGAAGGTCCCAGAATCAGTTCACATTGCTGCCTAAAGAGATGACAAACAGACACAGAAGAGCACACAGAGAGTAGACAGCAAGTGCAAAACAATGGGGGGGTGGTGGAATAAATAAATAAACCTTACAAAAATGCAAATATTCTCAATGACCTGATTTTGTGATAATCAGGATAAGCTAAACATTTGCTATATTAGAAACCATGCATGTGTCCCCAGACCTAATTTTTCTCCCTAGGTCTGGTTTTTAGAATGCTGGTCTTAAACTAAACCTGATTTATTATATGACCATCCTGTATGGGAAAAGACGGCAGCTTTGGGTATCTTTGGTCAACCTGAAGAGATATAGGAGGGGGAGAGATGTGGCTCGGGTGGTTGGGCATCTGTCTCTCATATGGAGGGACCTGGGTTCGATCCCCAGGACCTCCCAGTAAAAATAAAAAAGAAAAATATAGAAGACATGTGGGCCACCAGATCCTGTGCACAGGTGTGCCATTAGGCCCTGTGAGTGGGTGAGCTGCCAGGCCCCCTGTGTGGGTGCACCATCAGGCCCAGTGAGCCATGCAACAAGATGACGATGTAATGGGAGAGTGACAGAAGGGAAAGCAAAGATGAGACACACTGAAAAACCAGGAACTAAGGTGGCACAGGTGTTAAGATGCCTCTCTTCCACATTAGAGTTTCCCTGGAACAAATCCTAGTGAAAACAGGAGGAGAAGGATGAGAAGAAAGGGCAGGAAATGGACACAGAGAGTTGCCCAGTGAATGGACACAGAAACAGCAAAAATGGGGGGTGGTAAAATGGATAAAAGTAAACAAATAAATAAATAAATCCTTAAAATACATATATAGGGGAGGAAGATATGGACCATAGTTTGCTGTAATACTTTGGCGATGCTCTTTCATGATTTTTGATGGGTGTTTCACAACAATGCAGTGTGTTTGTGTGTACGGGGGTAATGTGTGGGAGCCCTGTGTGATGTTGTACATGTTTGTTTTGTAAGTTCACAATGTTTACTGGACACTTGTGGTTTGTGTATGTTCATGTGTGAATGATGTACTTCAATAAATTGTTTAAAAAATAAATAAGCAGACTTGAAAGGAAAAAGCAAGTTACATATAAAAATATTGTGAAGAAATTCAAGTCAATGAAGTACTTAGATATCAAAATAAACATCTGGAATCTGAGCAAGCATCTCTACAGGAGGAAAATAAATACCTAGAAAAGCAGATTCAGAAGTGAGATCAACAAGAGAGAAGCAAACCATCACATACAAGGGACTTCCAGTAAGGCTTAGTGAAGATTTCTCACTAGAAACCATTTACATATGTATTTATATATCATTTTACAAATATTGGTATGTATTGTGAAAAATTTGATTTTTACCCACAATAAAAAAAAAATTAAAAAAAAAAAAAAAAAAAAAAAAAAAAAAAAAAGAAACCATGAAGGCAAGAACACAGTGGTATAATATAATCAGGACACTGAAAGAGATAAACTGCCAGCTGAGAAGTTTTTATCAAGCAAAATTGCCCTTCAGGTATGAAAGTATTTTTAAAATATTCACAAACAAAGAGACTAAGAGAGTTCATAGAAAAGAATCCACCTTTGCAGGAAATGTTAAAGGAAGGCTTACAGCCTGAAAGAAAAATACAGGAGAGTGAGGCTTGGAGTAGAGTATAGAAGAAACAATAGCAGAAAGGTAACCAAATGAGTAAAAAGACATGAAAATGAAATATGACACCACAATCAAAAGATGTAGGATGACAGAATGGATAAAAAGGTGTGAGCCATCCATATGCTGCCTACAAGAGACTCACCTTAGACTCAAGGATTCAAATTGGCTGAAAGTGGAAGGTTGGAAAAAGATATTCCATGCAAACAGTAACGAAAAGAGAGCAGGGATAGCTATACTAATATGGGACAGTTAAATGCAAAAAAGTTATAATAGATACAGAAGGCCATTATATATTAATAAAATGAACAATCCACCAGGAAGAAATAACAGTCATAAATATCTATGCACCTAACCAGAGAGCCACAAAATACATGAAGCAAACTCTCAAAACAAAACAAAGAAATAGGCATCTCTTACATAATAGTTGGAGACTTCAACACACCACTTATATCATTAGATAGAACTAGTAGACAAGATAAACAAGAAAACAGAGAATGTGAACAATATGACAAATGAGTTAGATGTAACAGATATATACTGAATGTTGCACCCAAACTCAATGTGTTATACATTCTTCTCAAGTGCTCCTTTCTCCAGGATAGACCACATGTTAGGTCACAATGCAGGTCTCAAAAAATATAAAAAGTTTGAAATTATGCAAAGCACTTTCTCAGATCATAATGGAATGAAACTGGAAATCAATAATAAACAGGAAAGAAGTAAATTCACAAATGTGTAGAGGCTGAACAACACACTCCTAAATAATCAGTGGGTCAAAGAAGAAATTGTAAGTGAAATTAGTAAATATATTGAGAGGAATGAAAATGAGGACACAACAAATCAGTACAGATGGAAACAGTGAAGTCAGTCCTGAGAGGGAAATTTATAGCACTAAACACCTATATCTAACAAACAACTGGAGAAACTAGGAAAAGAACAGCAAACCATTCCCAAAGCAAGCAGATGGAAAGAAATAATAAAGATTAGGGTAGAAATAAATGAAACTGAGAACAAAAAAACAATAGAAAAAATTAACAAAATCAAAAGCTGATCTTTGAGATCATACAACATGTAGTACTTTGTGTCTGGTTTCTTTCACTTAGCATAATGGTTTTCTTGTCTTTTATTAACAACTTGTAGTATTAACATACCTTTATACAGTTTCAAATTAAAATGGTCTTATATAAAAAATTTTACCCATATTCATATTTCATATTAGTAATATACAGGACCTTAGACTTTCCCTTTAAACCACTTTCATATCCACATAATATTACTACTAGTTACAGAAAATATGTTGGTGTTTCACCTTCTCTATTCATTTCCAAAGATTAACACAAATCTTTTTTATCAATTCTGTACAAGTTAACCCTCAGTTTTTCATTATCCAACTTTATTCTATTTTCTGGTGACCCATATTCAAGTTATTAACTCCATATGATTACAAAATATATTTAGTTCATAGTAGCTCAGTCATACCATTTTTATCCTTTTGTGTCTGGCTTGCTTGACTCAATGTAATACCATCCAAATTCATCCATGTTATCATATGTTTTACAACTTCATTTCTTCTTACAGCTGCATAATTGTCCATGGTGTGAATACACCACAATTTGTTTATCCATTCCTCACTTGAAGAACACCTGGTTGCTTCCAAATTTTGGCAATTGTGAATAACTTCACTGTGCACATCAGTGTGCAGATGTCTGTTGGTATCACTATACTCATTCTTCTAGGCATATACCCAGTAGTGGTATTGTCAGTTCACATGGCAAATGTATATTCAACTTCTTTCTTCTTTCTGTATCATTCTGTGTTCCCACCAATAGTGATTAAGCATTCATATCTCTCCACATCCTCTCCAACACTTGTAGTTCTCTGTCTTTTTAACAGTGGCCATTCTAATAAATGTGAAATGATATTTCATCGTAGATTTGATTTGCAATTCCCTAGTTGCTAGTGAAGTTAAAAATTTTTTCTTTTTTTTTTTTGTTGTTGCTTTTTGTTTTTACACTTTGTATCTCTTCTTTAGAAAAATATCTATTCAGGTTTTTGGTGCATTTTTAAATTGGGTTGTTTGTCTTTTCATTGTTCAGTTGCAGCATCTCTTTATATATCATGGATATTAAGCCCTTATCATTTATGTGATTTCCAAATATTTTCTCATTGAATTGGCTGCCCTTTCACCCTTTTGACAAAGTCCTTTGAGGTGCAAAAGTGTTTAATTTTGAAGGATCCCACTTATGTTTTTTTTCCAATTGTTTGTGCTTTGAATGTAAGGTTCAATAAACCATAACCTACCAGAAGTTCTTTAAAATACTTCCCTACATTTTCTTCTAGTAGTTTTATGGTCCTGGCTTTTATTTTTAGGTCTTTGATCCATTTTGAATATATTCTTGAATAGGGAGTGAGATCAGTGTCTTCTTTCATTCTTTTGGGTATGGATACCCAGTTCTCCCAGAACCATTTGTTGAAAAGACCATTTTGTCCTGTTAACATTGTTTTCATAGGTTTGGCAAAAACCAGTTGGCTGTAAAAGTGATGATTTATTTCTGGACTCTCAATTCTATTCCACTATATCTCTATTGATGCCAATACCATGGTGGTTTGACCACTGTAGCTTTGTAGTATGTTTCAAAGTCAGACAGTGAAATTCCTCCCACTTTACTCTTATTTTTTAGAATGCTTTTGGCTATTTGGGTGTACTTTCCCTTCCAAATGAATTTGGTAATTGCCTTTTCTATTTTTGTAAAGTAGGCTGTCAGAATTTTGGTTGTTATTGCTTGAATCTATAAATCAGTTTGGGTAGGATTGACATATTCAATATTTACTCTTCCAATCCATGAATACACAATGTCTTTCTGTTAGTTTAGGACTTCATTGATTTCTTTTAGCATTTTTTTTTTTTTGTAGTTTTTTGCATATAGCTCCTGTACTTCTTTGGTGATTCCTATGTATTAGAGTCTTTTTGTTGTTATTGTAAATGGAATTTTCCCCCTCATTTCCTCCTTAATTGTTCAATACTATTGTACAGAAGCATTACTCATTTTTGTATGTTGATATTGTATCCTGCCTCTTTACTGAGCTCATTTATAAGCTCAAGTAGCTTTGTCATAGACATTTCTGAGTTTTTAAAACATAAGATCATGTCATCTGCAAATAAGAGTTTTACTTCCTCTTTTCCTATGGCTAGCATTTGAAAAGGGTGGATGTTCCAGCCTGCTGTTCATGGAGTTTTGCCACCCCAGTCTACAGAAAGGTTGAATCACATTCCCCAAGAGTTGGGGAAAGTGAGATGAACACCCCATAGGTCTGAGAAGGCTGGTTCTGTCCCTCATGGATAAAGGAAGGCCAGGTTGCCAATACATTGTTCTGAGAGGGTTTGGTCTTGTATGTTAGAGATTAGGGAGAATTTTGCCTCCACCTCACTCACTAGGCTATTTTCTTGGCTTCACCCTCATCAAGGATCTTGGTGGCAAATGAGATCCAGACCTCACCCTCCAAGTATGTTTGGATGATGGCACACTTTACCCAACCTCTAGGGGAGAGTCTCAACCCCCATAGTTCAGTGAGGTGGACCTATGGGAAAGTGGGCTCTGCTGACTTAAATCACTAAATAGAAACCATTTTCCACCCTACAATGCACCTTCTGTTTTCTGAGGAAGACATCTGTTCCTTCAGTCAGCTCCAGTGAACCAGAAATTTCATCCTGGCTTAATGTCTTGAGGGTGAGGGATGGAGTCCTTTCCAGCTGCAATGTGGATTTAGTAACTCACATTTGGGTTCATTGTCTTTCCATCCCTCACCATCCTAGGGCTTGTGCAGCACTGTCCTGGTCTGCTGAACACCAAAGGAGGTTCCTCAGAGAGCTTTTGGCCCCTTCTCTCATGTTTCTGTGAGGGAGTTGAGCCCTGCCTGTCTACTTTGAAGCCATCATCACAGAACTCAAGTATCATTTTAGATTCATTAAACCTTTAAAAATATTCTTGTTTTATGTTTTTTTAAAGATATTTAGATTACATAAATGTTACATAAAAAATATAGGGGATCCTTGTTTTTCCCACTCCCTACCCCTCCCATAATTTCCCATTTTAACAACACCCTCCATTAGTGTTGTACATTTGTTACAATTCATGAACACATTTTGGAGCATTGCCACTAAGCATGGATTGTAATTTCCACTGTAGTTTACACTCTGTCCTTCACAATATTGTATGCTATGAAAAGATATATAATGACCTGTATCTGTCATTGCAATGTCATTCAGAACAATTCCCAAGTCATAAAAATGCTCCCATATTTCTCCTTTTTTTCAATCTCCCTCCACTCCAAACCACTGATGCACTAGAGTACACTTACATGTATTCTACTACAGATGTATTTTGATTTTAGCAAAGGAAAAACTTTTATAATTGCATCATTACACTTTGAATAACAAACAATTAAAGATAGTTAATTATGAATTTTTAATTTTAAAAAATTTATTTGTGCCCCTGTGCAATCCATCCAAAGTGTACAATCAAGGGCACTGAGTATATCATATTCATTGCTCCAAAAAGAAAAATACCATACCCATTATGCCCCCTTATTTTTTAAATTTAATGAAGTATATCATGCATACATGAACATACATAAACAATAAGTGTATAGCAATAGTTGTGGCCTTTCAAAATAAACATACATAACATCATACAGGGCTCTCATACCTCACCCTACCACAAATAACTTGCATTGTTGTTAAACACTTTTAACTAATGATTAAAGATCATTCTCAAAATATTACTACTAACCAAAATATTTTCCCCAAACCTACCCTATTATTATTATTATTATATCATTTATACATGAAAATACATAAACAATAAATATATAGTAAAAGTTGTGAACTTACACAGCAAACATTCATAACTCATACAAGGGTCCCATACATCAACCGTCCACCAACAACTTACATTGTTGTGAGACATTTGTTACAAGTTATGAAAGAATATTGTCAAAATCTTACTGCTGATTATAGTCCTTATCTTACTTTGGTGTACTTTTCCCCCAACCCACCCTATTATTATTTTTAAAATATATTTTTATGACAGAAGTTGTAAACTTACAAAACAATCATGCATATGTGCAGAATTCCCAAACAACACCCCTCTATCAACACACCACTCTGTGGTGGAACATTTGTTACTGATTATGAGATAATATCATCCAATTATTACAAGGTCCATAGCATACATTTGGCACACATTTTCCATAATCCCCCATTATTAACACAGTACATCTTTGGCATAGATGCAAGAGTATTACATTATTACTGTTAACCACAGCCCATAGGTCACTCCAGCTGTATTTTTCCCATGCCTTTCCACATTCCCACCACCCTGCAACAGTGATGTACATCTGCTCTGGCTCACAAAGGACACTTTTGCATCTGTGCCATCAACCACAATTCTCATCTACCTCTGGGTTTACTGTGCTATTCAGTCCCTAGATTATTCTCTAACTTTCTGTCAATTTTCATTTACATCCTAGACTGCCATTTTCAGCAACATCCCCATTTATTAACAAGTTGTTTCTTACTATAATGCATTACATCAACTGTACATTTCCACACATTAACAGTAAAGCTAATTAAAACTTCTACATATAATATCAGTAGTCCATCTCAGTCCTCCTCTTATCTCCTTTAAGAATCCACCTACCACCAGGTCTTGAAGATATTTTCCTATATTTTCCTCCAGAAGCTTTATGGTTCTTGCTTTTATATATGGGTTTTTTATTCATTTTGAGTTCATTGTTGTATAAGATGTGAGATAGAGGTCCTCTTTCCTTCTTTTGCCATGGATATCCAGTTTTACCAGCACCATATGTTGAATGGGCTGCTTTGCCTGAGCTGGGTAGGTTTGACAGGCTAGTCAAAATCACTTGACCATAGATGTGAGGGTCTGTTTCTGAGCCATCAATTCATTTCTATCACTCTATGTTTCTGTCTTTATGCCAGTACCATGCTATTTTTACAACTGTAGCTTGGTAATATGATTTCAAGTCCAGAAATGAGAGTTCTCCAAATTTGCTTTTCCTTTTTAAGATGTTTCTGGAATTTCAAGACACCATACCCTTCCAAACAAATTTAATAATCATGTTTTCCATTTACTTAAAAAATGCTGGTGGAATTTTTATCGGAATTGCATTGAATCTGCACATCAATTTGAGTAGAATTGACATCCTAATGATATTTAGTCTTCCAGTCTGTGAGCATGGAATATTCTTTCAATTATTTAGGACTTTTTAAAGTTTCTTTTAACAATAGTTATAGTTTTCTGACTACAAGTGCTTTACATCTTTGCTTAAGTTTATTCCTAAATATTTGGTTTTTATCTGTCACATTTTATTTTCACCACTCTTGACACATTTATTTACTTTTATTGATATAATCTTCATTTCTATACTCTCTTCCATGCCTCTCTCTCCAGTCTTTTCTTTTCAGGCTGTAGCACATCCTTTAGTATTTCCTGCAAAGTGGGTCTCTTGGTTGCAAACTCTCTCAGTTTCTGTTTATCTGTGAATATTCTAAACTTGTCCTCATTTTTGAAAGACGATCTTGCTGGATATAAGATCCTTGGCTGGAAGTTTTTTTCTTGCAGTATCTTAAATACCACTGTCTTCTTGTCTCCA
Organism: Cabassous unicinctus; assembly: GCA_029593785.1. NCBI lineage: Eukaryota > Metazoa > Chordata > Mammalia > Cingulata > Chlamyphoridae > Cabassous > Cabassous unicinctus. Next base: position 15,872 of record JAQZBX010047384.1, read on the forward strand.
TGGTTTCTGGTGAGAAATCAGCACTTAATCTTATTGGGTGTCCTTTTTATGTTATGCATTGCTTTTCTCTTGCTACTCTCAGAAGTCTCTCTTTGTCTTTGGCATTTGACATTCTGATTAGCAATTGTCTTGGATTTGATCTATTCTGATTTTTTTTCACATGGGACTTCATTGTGCTTCTTAGACATGAATATCTATGTCCTTCAATAGGGTTGGGAAATTTTCTACCATTATTTCTTCAAATATTCCTACTGCCACTTCTCCCTTCTCTTCTGGTACACCCACGGCACATATGTTTGCACATCTCTTGCTGTCATTTTGTTCCCTGAAACCTTGTTCAAGTTTTTCCAGTCTTTTCTTCATCTATTCTTTTGTATGTTCACTTTCAGAGGGAATTTCTTGAAGCTCACCAATCCTTTCTTCCTCCTCTTCAAATCTGCTATTATATGATTCCAGTTTATTTTAAATTTCATTTATTGCACCTTTCATTCCCATAAGATCTGCTATTTTTCTATGTATGCTTTCAAATTCTTCTTTGTGTTCATCCAATGTCTTCTTAATATCCTTAATTTCTTTAGCCATCTCATTGAATTTATTAAGGAGATCTGTTTGAACTTCTATGATTAGTTGTCTCAACTCCTTTATGGCATCTGGAGGCTAATCTTATTCTTTTAACTTGGCCATATCTTCCTGCTTCTTGGTGTGGATTGTAATTTTTTGTTGGTGTCTTGGCATCTGACTTAATAGAGTATTTATCCTGTGTGCAATTTTTCTCTTTAGTTTAGTGCTTCTTTCCCTTTCTCTCTTGCTGGTTGTGTAGGAGCCAAAGATGTAGTAGGTGCAGTAAGCTATGGAGGCTCAAGCTTCCCTCAGTGCCCCAAGGAACAATGATGTTTCTCCCAACTTTCTCCTTTGCTGGGGTAGGGACAGAGCCACAGCTGCATGGAATGATCCATGTCGTGCAGGTCTAGACTGTAGTTGCCCAGAGAGTCTGATGAAGCTTCATGCCACTTTCTCCCCTGCCTGGGATGGGGATGGAGCTGAAGATGTGGGCAGCAATTTATGCAGTGCAGGTGCAAGATGATCACAGTTGGCCCGGGTAGACTTCCAATTATTCAGTCTGTATCAGCCAAAAGTACCTCCAGTTACCTGGATAGGTTGTTGTAGGTCCTGCCAGCTTCCTTCCTGCTTGAGGCAGGCTGGAGTCTAGGCTAGGGCTGCAGACCAATCTAGGTGAAAGAAATTGGTCTCTATTTTCACTGTGATTTTAAGTCTGCCTGGTTTCCCCTCACACTGGGGGTGAAGTCAAAATGGCAGCTGCTGGCTTCCTTCTGACTTGGACAGGTTCAACGTTCAGCTGTTCTTAGGGTTATACTACCCAGCCAAACTGACTAGTCAGTAGCTGAAGTTTGTTCCCAACCATCTCTTCTCCCCCATTTTTGGGAAGTGGAGCTTCCAACTCCAGCCACAGAACAGCTCCCAAAGTGGCTTGTGCCTCCAGTGGAGGATGGGCACCAGCCTCCATGGCATGGAGTGCTCTACTTATGAGTTTTCTCTGCAGATGGGCAGTTTCCTCCTTCCACTCTTTCAAGGATGCTGCAGGATGCAGTTCTGGTCTCCTGGAGCCCCCAAACAAGTCCTTTAATTAACTCTGGGTGATTACTAACTGTCCTGTACAGAAACTCATTCTAGGAGCACCTTACTCTGCCATCATCTTGCTGGTTGTTCCCTGTGCCCCCTTATTTTTGACTCTTAGCATTGGTATATTGTTTTTGCTACAATTCATAAATAATTACAATATCATTGTTAAGTGTAGCCATAGGTTGCATTAGTAGTGATTCCTTTAATTACTATTAAAAAAAATCTTTGCTTTTTCTGAATTTCATTATAAATATTAAGATGCAGGAAAGGGAACAAACAATGCATATAATCTATCATCCATTTATCTTAATTATCTTCAAAATTCTCTTCAGTCATCATGATCAAAGTTTGATACACAAAAGAGCATCAATTCCTGCCCAAAATGCCTCTGGGAATGTAGAGTTCTGAATGGGGGTGACCAGTTATTCTACACAAACCTGCCCACCCTTTAAAACACTCCTAAAAATTTGAAAGGAACCATATCGTTAATCACTTTTTTTTTATTGTGGGTAAAAATCAAAATTTTCACAGTACATACCAATATTTGTAAAATGATATATAAATACATATGCTTATATATGCATTTGCTTAGATAAATGTTATTATATATCTATATATATATATTTTAAAGGTGCTTAGATTACCTAAATATTACTCAGAAATTACAGGGATTCCCATGTTCCCCACCTCCCACACCTCCCACAACAACCCACATCAACATCTTTCATCAGTGTGGCACGTCATCCACAATGGATATACATATCCTGGGGCCTTGCCACTAAGCATAGATCACAGTTCACATTGTAGACCACACTCATTGCCACACAGTTCTGCATGGTATATGCTGATGCAAAATGACCTACATCCGTCGTCGCAAGGCCACTCAGGACAACCCCCAAGTCCCGAAAAAGCCCCTGTATTTCAACTGCCCCTCCCCTCCCTGCCCCAAAAATGCCCAGTGGCCACTGGCTCCACCTCACTGTTACAATTTTGTCCATTGTCTACAACAGAACACCACCGAGTCCACTCTAGTCCATATCTCCTCCCCCAATCCTGAAGGAACTGGGATGGTGATGTCCATTCTACCTCCAAGTGAGAGAGGGCTTATAGCCCATGGATATGGTGGATGGGATTATCCTGCCTGCAGCTGCAGGCCCTCTCCATTCCCTAGGCTGACCGTAGCCCATCGTCTTCTCCTCACCAGGTGACTTGGATGAGTCCATTGAGCTGTAGGCAAGGAGTTGCAGCTCCACCAAGATTCCAGGCACAGCTGGCACATAGGTAGGCCAGAGGCTCCAGTCTCTGGAAATACACCTAAAAACTCCAGCATCACATATAGGTTTCAATAGAAGGGACTGATGGACCATGTGCAGGGAGGACTTATTTGAGTCCAACTCTGTCACTCTCAGGAGCACAGATTCCAAAGAAAAGCTCACTAATAAGGCATCAATCTCTGGGGCTATCCTCACTTATGTAGTACCTGGGTGTCTCCAGAGCACTCAGGAGCCCCTCTGTGTGGGGTGATATCCACTTTGGTGTTCTATCACTTTTAAACACTTTTAATACATTTATCTGAAGAAAATGAATAAACAAGTGATCATCAGTGTTGCCATCAAATATCTGAAGGGATACCCATTGTGAGGTATTTCTACATTCTCTATATGTATAGAGAAATGCTTTCACTTTCTGTTAACCTTCCTATCTTATTTATACTTCCTTTTTAAAATATATATTTTATTACAAAGTTGTGAACTTACAAAATAATTACGGGTTTCTGGGAAAGTGGTACTGAAGTAGGTAGGCAAAGTCTGTCAGGCATCTCACCAAAAAAGTTGAGAAGCTGCTTTGGATATATATAGAATGGGAAGGAGCTCTAAGTCATCTAGAAGGGTACTGCAAAGATAAAGAAGTCTATGGAAATTCAGGAGTTGCTCACACCTATGTCTGGAAATGGCACATATTTATGCCCTCAGGGCAGGTAGCCTTGGTGGTGCTCCTGGCTCACTGCTGACAACAGAGTAGGAGGGGGCATTCCCCAGGAGGAAGAGTGGTCTGACTGAGGGTGGAGAGTGGTTTATTTGTGGTGAGTTTGGCCAACTGAGCCCCCTTTGTATATCAGAAGAACCCTCATCCAATGGGAAGAGAGGAGGGGGAACTGCTCATGCAGGCTGTCATGACCAGCCACCTGGGAAGAGATAGGAACTAGATTTGAGAAGGGGTTGGGACAGGCACTTAATCAGTAGGACTCTAGCAAACTGTAGAAGTCCAAAATGCCTGAGGGAAAGGGGCAGATAGGTTTCTGAAGTATAATTAACCTAAGATAGACAGTTTAGCTCAGTGGAGGAATTCCTGCCTTGCATATATGAGGTCCCTGGTTTGATTCCTGGGTCTCCTTAGAGAAGTGATCCAGAGAGTGATCCACTGTGTTATCAGGCATCCAGGTGATACCTTATGAAGGGAACTTATAGACATTCAATTAGTTTTAGGTTTTCTTAGATCTCTTATATTTTTTAAAAAGTTCCTTTCCCCCCTTATTTTACTTGCTAAAACCCAGTACATCAACTGCAAAGGGAAGGTTGCAGGGTGATTGATTGATGAACACTGGCAGCCTGAGAAGCTCCTTAGTGGACTAAGAGGGAATGTTGTTTTTCCTTGCTTATTTTTTTTTATTTTAGTTGATTGATTTTTTCTTTTAGTTGCTGCTGTTTTGTTTCTTCTTTGTTGTGTTTCCCCATTCAATGTTTCCTTTTTAGTCTTTTACCTATTTTTCCTACCTACATTATTTATTTTTTTCGTTCATTTTTCTATCTATTGTTTTCTGTTGTTTTTCTTACATTCCATGTCTTTTTGTTTGATCTTAAATTTTATTTTTATTTCTCTCTCTCTTTTTTCTGTTTTCATTCTTATTTTACTTTTTCCTTTTTTCCCCTCTTTTCTCATCATTCCAGCCTTTTAATTTATTCTATATATTTT
>JAQZBX010047385.1:0-20484 GCA_029593785.1 Cabassous unicinctus
TTTTTTTTTTGCAGTGGGTGAAAAGTTGGATAGTTGAACAAAAGACTGATGACTGATAGCTACCAACAGGATATTCTTTGCTATTTCTTAGGCTTCCCTCTTTCTTATTAACTTGGAATTTAAATATAATTTCTTACTAGATAGAGATTATTTTTAGATTACCCATTGTTTTGTTAGCTCATGTAACTGAAAGAATTCGGTAGTGATCTACATGGCTTTCCTGAAGCCAGTGCAGGCTTTTGTTGTTTGTGGTTTATTTTTTGTTTGGTTAAGAAAAGAATCAGGAGACATTAGCACTTTAGTACTACTACTAAATTCTTTAGTTTACTTACTGTGTGTATATGGTTTCCTTCCTACTGGAATGTAAGCTTCCTGAAAGTAGGGCGTTTTATATGTTTTGTTCATGCTCAATAAATATTTGTTGAGTGAATTCTTAGGAAGTCATTTGGTAGCCTTTAGAGCATAATTTAAATAAAATAGTGGGGTGGAAGTTGGTTGACATGGTTGAAGATAGCTTGGCTGGTGATTTTAAATAAAACTGGGATAATTTTTGTTTTTCTTTTGAAAAATTTGTTGATAAAGAGAATATTTATGAGAATTTTGTTTTTAGTCATTTTTCTTTTTTTCTGCTAGTAGCTTATAAAGTCTTTTAAAATTAACATGTGCCCTTAGGTTTCTATTTTTAAATTTAAATAAATTTTATAATTTATTTATTATCTTGATTATATGACCTCAACTTCTTATAACTTTTTAGATTTTTAGAGAGAATGGAAATTTTAGGTATTTTTCTCTTTAGCCCAAATGCAGCTAAGAAATAATATATCATTAAATGTTGTTTTAGACCTTAGATTAATTATATTTTTTAAGATTAATTAGCAATTGTGCTCCAAAAGTAAATACATGTGTAAATGACTTTGCATTATTCAAAATTTTAGAATTAGACATCTGTCTAATGAATGCTCTTCTAAATGTTGCTAAATGATTAATAGTAATTAAAAGGTTAAATATAAGCTGAAGAAAGCTTTGAATTTTGAAATGTTTGCAACAGCTAGTAATCTGACTGATGCAGACGTTTTTGTCAAAGTTGAAAAAGTTAGAGCTAATTAATTTCTTGGGAGACATATGATGAAATTGTAGGTGTGATAACATATTTGAGTAACATATGGTAGTTATGGGGCACCTTTCTAATGACTGAGCAGCTAGTTAAATATAGACTTTTTGGTCTCTTTTCTTTCATTACTATTCTTTGTTGCTCTGTATTTTTAAACTAATTTTTTTTAGAGGTCAGTGGTCCATACTTGATGACTTACATTTAAAGTGTTAACATGAACATATAATTCTATTCTAAATTGGCATAAATTTGATTGTAAAAAAAATAAATTTTCATTTCTTAAAAATGCAGCCAGTTAATTTTTTCCCTCAGCATATGCATTATATTAAACTTGTATGATTAAATAAATTAAATGTATGGGGAATTGTACTTATAGTATTTGACATTGTTTTAGTCAGAATACCATTGAATGAAGACCAGGAAATGTTACGTAATTATCTTCGATATGGAGCAGTTATAATTATATATTTTAAAATTCACCTTTATTTTTTCTCTCATGAGCATACACTATGTGCATTGACTAATTTCCTTCTAGTCACTTTTCCTTTATAGAATTACAATCTTTCTGAATATTGCTTAATTATGACAGCAGATTAAAAAGGGGGTTAAAATTTATTTTCAGTCTATTATTAAAATGGTATCTAACATTTTCTTAGAGAAAATTTTGAGATAAGATTTTCACAATTTAACGTAGTAATTTATAGTTCATGTTTTCATTCTTTAATGACTGGATTTTCCCCAAAGTGTATATCTTATGTGTGTGATCTAGTATGTAATTCCAGAGCTTCCTATCATGTGAAAGGAGCCCCCGTGAACTGAGAGTTAAGGAGTGAAATGTCCCCTCTTGTGCTGCAGAGCCAGCCACTGGAGGCTGTTCAAGTTAGCTTTTCTAATTCTCAGCAGTCTGCTGATGAGATCAGTGAAGTAAGGTGAAGGCTGTGCGTTTACAAGAATCTGAAATTAAATCAAAGCAAAAGGTAGTCTTTGTCCCTAAAATTGAAATAAACTAAAAGGCAATATAATTGTAAATCTTCAAGGAAGAATGATAAGTAAATTCTAGAATTATTAAGGAGATAATCGTAATATTTTTCATTTTCTCTCTAAGATACTGTTTAGAATATTACTGTGTTTTTGAGAACACTTACTTTAAAAATCCATATACAGTTATGAAGTTCTAGTAAGTCTGAAAAATTCCAAATTCATTTACAAAACTTTCTTGATATTAACATAATTGTTTTTGTTTAAATTTCAGTATCCTAAAAAGAATTTTGGTGCTATCTGCTCTAAATCTATGGCAAAATTTTCCCTATCAGATTACTTGCTTTTAGCTAATGGTGGTAAACACAAATATCCATTACTGGCTTCTGGAATATTTTCTTCCAGGTGAACTCAGTCCTTAAGTTAAATAATAAAGGTGAATTTTTAAGTGATTCCTAGTAAAGCTCTAGCTTCTCATTCATTTAATAACATTCATAAATTCTGGATTAATACCTAATTGTCTGTAAACTCAGTTTAAAAAATAGGAGTCCTTGAGTAGAGCTTACCAGTTTGAAAAATGACTTTATAGGTTTTTCCTGGAGGTGTAAACTTTTTAAATAATTTAATTGATAAAGTTGTTAAAATGGTTAGAATCTCCAGAAATGAAATTCTTTTGAATGGGCTATTTTTTCACTTTAAAAAACTTTGGGGGTTTCAGTAGAGTGAAATGATTGAGAAATTGACAGATTGGTTTTAGTTTATTAATTATCAACAATAATAAATTGTACATTGGATCATTTTTATTTAAGTAATAAGCTCTATAATTCTGTGTAGCTGGTAGGCAATATTTAATAAAGAATATAATGATGATTTTTCATTCACTAAGAAAATTTGATCATTGATTTGATTTCTTAGCTGGGTAATTACACTTAGAAATAGCATTTAAAAAATTTCCTAAGTTGTTAAAATATTTTCTATTCAGATTATTCTGTCTTTATGTCATAAAATAAGTAAGTGACAGATATCAGCTCTATAAGCCAACATTAAAATTCACTATAAAATATTTGGCCCCATTCCTGAAAGCTATGGTTCATTCTAGAAATGTTTTTGGAATAGTGAGTAAATGATTTTGGAAGATTAGAAGATTTACATTTTAAATACGGTGTCAGTAATCTTTACCTTGCCATGTGTAATTTCCATTGCCAGATGTGCTGAGGTCAGTGTTTTAACCATTCACGTATCTTAATATTTTGTGAAATTATTTACTTGCAGAAACTTAACTGAAAAGAAGGATGTGAGAGAAAGTATGCTAATGGTCTTTTTAATAGTATGGAAAACAGTCCGTTCTGTGGCCCAGTCTACACTGTTACATAGAAACATTTTGCTTTTTGGATGCTTTCATCGCCATCTGTAGAGGGTGGATCATTGATTATACATCAGTCACATAAAAAAGATAATTTTGACATTATCTTTCCTTCCCTAAATACCTTGCTTCTGTGAAGTGGCATGTTAGCTTGATCAAAGTTATTACAAAGGAGTTTCAAAGGGGGCAGTTAGTAACCATATAGAAAAAATTTATTGACTGGTTTTATTTTAGTATTTTCTGTTGACATAGAAATTTTTTAACAACAGATGATAGTTTAGTCTGAGAATAAATGATTCCTTTTTGCCTCTAGGAATAAAGATTAATTTTAATAAACATATTTTAAATCTCTCCATTTCACATTTTTTAGGCACTAAATACATGCCAAAACCTTCTCAGAAACTCACAATTACTATGGTGAGAATAAACTTATTTTGCAGAAATTTGGGGCAACTATAGATGCTTTATTCATTTATATTTGCCAGGTATCTTGACAAAATCGGTTATTTTGATCTTTAGAAAATTATCCTAGCATCATAATTTCTTATGGGATACTAAATTTGGATTACTTACTATGAGTTGAGCCAAGAAGAGGTTTCAGGATAAAGAACCCAAATACTGTGCATTTTTGCTTCAACAACAAAATACATATTTTTAAAAAATGCATATATATTATATTCCTTAAAATACATTCAGATTATTTCCCCTTAAAAATTTAATGTCTTTATGTTAGCTTATTTCTTCCCTGCAGTCATTTATTAGATCCATTCGATAGTTATCAGGCATAGTGCTCTGTGCTTTGCATGTTGTATGCCATTTACTGTGTTTCAGTGGTTAAGGATGGAGCAGAGAAAGCCATTAAATTCCTAGGGGGTGGGGGTGGGGGTGGGGTGGTCTCTCTTCCTGGCCCAGGCATCAGGTAAGGGAGACCCTTCAGAAGTGCACATTCCTCCTGCAGCCGACTGCCAGATGAGCCCAGGGGCGTGGGGCATCTTTCTGGACTACTGCTCTTTGCCTGACTGAGTTTTTAGAAGCCTGGCACGATGTTCTAGCACCATCTAAATTCTCAGTGTCATTGCTGGGATTCAGAAAGCACTTGAAGCAGGGATGGGGAAAAGGGTTTCTTTTTACTCCAGAAGAGCAGTCTGGCCTCAGTCAGCTGTTGTCCATCCATTCACTTATCCGTTCATTCAAGCAATATTATTGAGTTTCTGTTCTACACTAAGTTTTGTTTTAATATTACAGGTAGGAACAAATCACAAATTCTTGCTTACAAGTGAGGGGGAGAATAGCCAATAAAGAAGATAAATATATAAAACATATGGTATGTTAGATAATAACAGAAAAATTAAAGCTGGGAGTGGGGCTGTGAAATATCAGAGTTGGTGGGGGTGGAGGTGGGGGTTGGGCCATGTGTGGGTGTCTGGAGGCCATACATAAAAGAGGGCTAGCTAGTGTCAAGGCCCCACGTCTGACTCCTGTGAGGCTTCCCTAGGGGCTCCCAGCCTATACGTCACTGTGGCCTGCAGCATCTCTGGCAGGTAAACGGGGTGAAGGAGCTTCCACTGGGTGAAGGTGCCCCTGCTGTGATGGCAGCCTTAGCGAGCAAAGTCTAGACCTCCAGTAACAACTGTCGAGGCTTCTTTGAACAGGTAGTAGCAGAGGGTGCAGCGCAACCCTGGCCTCTCCAGATCTGGGGATTTCTATGCAGAAGCCATTGCCTGCATTAGCAGGCATTGCCCCAGCTGACAGGAAAGACCACCTAATGTATCAATCCAAATCACGTGCTTAGAATTCAGTTTAGGAGTATTGGGGTGAATTGTCTAGAAGTACTGTGGTGTAAAAATCAAGTACCTCTCTTAATGAAGAGGATGCATTCCAGCCATACTGTTTATCGTCAGAAATATCAGTGGCAGAAGAAATAATGTTTAATTTGTAGGCGTACTTTCCTTCATATCACAAAACGGTGGCTACCTTATTGGCAGGAGTGATTGTAAAATAGAAACCAGTTTTCTTAAGTTGTACATAAAACTAGCATCTTTATAGCCACTTACGACTTTTGCTCTAGTTTTACTTCTTTTCCCCCATCTCTTAATATTTTCTCTTTAAAAAAATTGTTTAAAAATATAATACATTCAGACTAGAAGAGTGCCTCAAACATAGATTTACAGTATGATAAATGATTATCCAGTGAATTCCCATCTGGTCATCATGTAAGCGAAAAAAATGGAACATTTCTAGTAGTACCCAGGAACTATCTTTTTGTGCATATGTAATCTTTTCTTCTCTTAGACATAAATGTTCTCCTGACTTTTGTGGTGATAACTTACCTAATTTAATTTTAGTTGTAGCACACACACACACACACACACACACACACACACATACACATATATATATATATCCCTAAATAATACACAGTGTTATTTTTAGGGACAGTTATGAAAATGCTAGGATATTTTGAGAATCTTTGTTTAGAAAAACACGAAGGGCTGAAACTGTAAAATGCTAAAAAATGTATAGCTTTCAGGTCAGGGCTGGTCTGCTTATGTAGGATATTTCCACATCAAAATATGTTTCTTTATCTTCCCTGATTTTCTTTTATAAATGTTTATTTTAAATTCTAATACTATTTAAAACCCTGTAAATTGCATGTTTGTTTAAATTAGTAGTCATGCTATATAAGATTTTTAGTTACCTTTTTTAAAATCATTTATCTTCATTTATTTATTTTTTTTTACAATATTTATTTTTACCCCCCCACACACACACACACACCGATGGCTCCCTCATCTGTCTGCTCGTCTTCTTTAGAAGGTACTGGGACTTCCCATGTGGGAGGCAGGTGCCCAACCGCTCGAGCCACTTCTACTCCCTGCTTGTTTTGCCCTCTGCTGGTTGTGGCATCTGCTGGTTGCAGTCTCTGCTGGTTGCGGTGTCTTGTTGATTGTGGTGTCTGCTGGTTGCGGCATCTGCTTATCTTTAGGAGACACCGGGAACCAAACCCAGGACCTCCCATGTGGGAGGTGGGCTCCCAACTGCTTTAGCCACATATGCTCCCCCTTAATTACCTTTTAAAAAGTTTAGGGATGTCCTTTCACTTATTCCTGTGAATCAGTTTGCCGCCTTCTTTGTTGTATGGCTGAAATCAGATGGTGGTGGAGGGAAGATTTTAAATTTTTAAATATGAGACATTTTGGGAAAGGTATATCAAGATGGTATGGCATGATGGAGGAAGCATGAAGGCCTTGAAAACTGGCTGAGCTATAACAACAGGATATGGGAGAAAGTTGTGTATTGGGAAGTAAGGTAGAAATTATACCAAAGGTACACTTGTTCATTTCCAGCATTTGCTTAGGGTCAGTTATGTGCCTGGGAAGAGGGATGGAAACTTGAGCTTTTTTCCTTTCACCCTTCTATTCCAAGGACCTAGATTGTAGGCTGGCTTAGTTAGTACTGACTAGTACTAGTTAACTGAGTTAAATAGACCTTTGTGAAGATAACCTCAAGTTCAAATATTTATAGCATTGTTCTTTGGACCAAAGTACCCAGAGTACCCAAAAGCTGCTAGTAAACTTTTAGAGCACAGATCACCCCACCATTAGCCAAAAGACTACCTCTAAAGTGTTTCTGTTACTTAAAAATGTTAAACTGTGTTTAAATTTGAAAAAATAAAAAGTTGAAAATACCATATCTAAGACTTGTGTGTAATTGAAATGAGGTTGTTTTAGAAAATTAAATTTGGCAAGTGATTAATCCTTAATAAGGAGTAATTGTTTTATCTATTTTAGGGAAAAATTAATTTAACAAACCTATTATTATGTGAAAATGAGGTAATGAACATGGGCAGTACATAATTTCCGTAACATTTATAGCATCAACCACAAAAAGGCTGAATTAGTGTCATCAAATACAAAGAATGTTCATTTCAGAATCAAAGCTGTTTGGAAAGCACTGCTCATGGTTACTATAATTAATTCAACATTTCAGTACTATTTAAAATTGTAATGCCATATCACTTTAATAGATACACCTTTCAGATGCTTATATATTTGATATTGAATCTGTGTAATATTTTTTTTATTTTCCAGTACTGACTAGGTTTTAAAAAATCTTAAAAATGTTCCTTTCACCCAATGATTTCTGTTTTTGTATCAAAAGTAAAGAAACCTTCAAGTATGTTAAGTGATACAGCCGAGCTCTCTCAGTGAGTGCTGGAGCGCTCTTCCCACCCTGAGCCCAGCTTTGCCCTGGCGCAGCAGCTGGCTGTGATTAGCCACCGGACTTCTGGATGTTCCCTCACATTTCTCTGGTGTGTAGAGTTTAGGTTAGCCATAAGCGAGAATAGCAGATTGTCTAATCACAGTGGTCCTAGGCACTTGTAGGCCCCAGAGCTGAAGTTCCTGGAGGCCAGTCAACTTTCTGAAACCCTCTTAATTCCTAGGAATTCAGCCTTGAATAGGTGTCTAGGTCCTGCTTTCCTGTACCTGCCCCCCCCCAACTTTGTTCCCCTGTGGGCTAGGTTTTGTTTCACCTCTTCCATATGTCTCAGGCTTATTCCTTTAAACAAGGGCATGTTAAGCAATAAATATTACTATTCTGTTTTACCTTTCTAAATCTGAATCCCCAGGTACCTCCTATCAAAGTGCTCCTCTCCCTGCTTTAGTGGACTAGATTTGCCAAAAAGCCTTTTAAAAAGGACCACATAGAATATTTTGACCCTTCTCTCACCAGACTGGGGCGGGAAATAAAACAAATATTTTGGGATGAAATCATGTCCCCAGCAAAAGGCGTGTTTTTTTGTTGGGTCCCAAACCCTGGTCCGATGGGTGTGAACCCATTTTAAAATAAGATCTTTGAAGATGTTACTAGTTAAGGTGTACGCAAACTGAATGAAGGTGGGTCTTACTCCAATAGGAAAGAAGTCCATATTGGAAAAGGAAATTGGACATGAGAAAAGAAGCCGGAGCGACGAGCCAGAACCTGGAAGTCAACAGAACCTGAAAGAGATAGGAGAAGACGCCACCATATATATTGCCACATGTCAGAAAATCAAAGGACTGAGGATTGCTGGCAGCCAGCCCCAAATGCCAGTCTTCAGGGACACCTTGCTAACACCTTGATTTTGGACTTGTCCTAGCCTGAAAACCATGAGTCAATAAATGTCCATTGTTTGTACCAACCCCATTGTGTGGTATTTATTTTTAGCAGCTGGGAGAGGAAAAAAAGAAAACAAAACAATAAAGAACTTACATTTTTAAAGGTGAATGTGGCATCCCCCTAAAGGAAACAATAGAGTATTACATACATAAAGTTTAGATACAATTGCAATTCTTAGAGTATTGCATTTAAGCTTTCTTGATATTTAAATCCAAATCCAAATCGAAAGCATTTGGCAAGAATGTCCACTTCTTTTTTTTTTTTTTTTTTAAACAAATCAATTTTATTGGTACAATTTAATGATGCATCAGTTCATCCAAAGTGTACAATCAATGGTATTTGCTGTAGTTACATAGTTGTACATTTATCACTTCAGTCACTATGGAGCATTTTCATTATTTCAATAATAATAATAATAATAATAAAAAACAGACTAACAAATAAACAAGAAAATTCTCCACTTCTCCCACTTCTTTATCATTGCTTTGGATATATTTAAACAGTCTGCCGGAGTTGGTCTACAAATGGGTTTTTATGCATATTAAAAGTTGCATTGTGGCAAATGTCTTCATAGCATAAAAGTTGCATAGATGCTTAAAATGTTTTGTTGTTTTTCATGCTTCGGTACTGATTATTTTCTAGTTTTTTCTTCCCATTAGTAATCCTTTTTTAAAATTAGAAATATTTAAAATAGGTCTGGTTTGTTGTAAATTAGAATTGTGACAAATTATAGAGCAATTTGCTAGTAGATATGAGCCAGATAGCTCAGAGTTAGTTATTTTTTTTCCTAAAGTAGTATTATCTCACTTCTTACATGTATTTATAACCTAATACTGTCAGTATCAACAGGCAAAATCAAAAGAAATTTAGTTTTCTTTCATATGATTTTACAATTTCTTAGTGAATTGACCAGTTTTTCAAGCATTAGCCTTAATCATCAACAACTACTAAGAACCTACTGTGTAAATAATAAGTTCAGATTCAAAAAACTTTGAATACCTAGAATTGGAAGACAAGGGCATTGTGTTTGCTCCTCTTTTAATTTAATGAGCAAGTGAGTGCATGCATGCCAGCAAGCTGTGCATGCAGTCCTTGCAAGTAAACTTTATGGTGTGAAGCTAAAGAAATTTTTTTGTATCAAAGATGACAAAATTTATGCATTATACAGTATAAAATTTGGTACATTATGAATTATGGTTGGAAATAATCAGGGAAAGTTTAAAGGAAGTATGTTCAAAACAATTTTGAAAGAAGGGAGGATAGATTAGCAGAATGTGAATTTGAGCCAAGTTCACAGGCAAATTAATTCCCACTTACTAACTCCACTGTTGTTGTTTTTCATAGCAACAGCACTCTTGCCTCTTTTTGCATTTAGGCAGCATGAGAAGAAGGGATGGGCAGGGAAGAGTTATGAGGGAGATAGGAAGATGGCCAAGGAAGACAGTAATGAGCATAATATCGTGTAAGGATTTCAGGAGGAGGAGACCTGAGAAAGGCTGCTGATGGCCTCACTGGAAACCTAGAGATCATTTCAGTGTAGTGATGATGAAAGGCAGTTTGTAAGGAGTTGAAGAGTGAATGGATGTTGAAGAAATGGAGATAGTCATTATAAGTTCTTTTGAGTTATTTTATAATAATAGGAAGGAAAATAGATTGCAGCAGGGTCACAAAAAAACGGTTTTTGGACAGGAGTGTATTGAGCATGTTTGTAGATTATAGGCAAGGAGTAAAAATGCAGAACGAAATTCTGAAGATTCAAGAGAGATAATCATTGACATAAACAAATCTTAAATGGCAGTGAAAATGGGGCACCAAGAGAAGGTGCCTACCCCTTGAAGAGGAGGAGTGTATGTCTTTGAAATAGGGAAAGGGCATTCCAAATAGAGATTCTTTCAAATGGAGAGTTGGGAAGTTGAGTACTTTACGTTCAGTGGTTTCCACGTTCTCTAGGAGGTAAGGTTTTAATAGACTAAGAGAAATGAGGTTAGGAGAAAAGTGTTTTTGGATAGGGTAAGGAAGAGTGGACATGATTGCTTTGGTAAGTAATCAATACTATCAAGTCAATTAGAGATTAATGAAGTAGCTTTCCAGGGTTGCGTGAATGATGGTGGTTTCCTTTGGCTCAGTCTCATAATAAAATATAGCAATATGCAGAACCAGGTACACAGAAAGCAGATTGTGTAATATACCTAGGATGGAGATTGATAAAATGAGTATAGTGAAAGAAAAAGCAGATGAGAAAAATATAGGCTAACCATGGATTCCATAGATAGTGAGATAAGCAGGTGAAGATAGAAGGGAATTTGTGGACCAGGAAAATAGATCAGAGGACTGGAGATGGTAAGGAAAAGGAAAGAGGAAGTTCAGTCAGAGTGAAGAAATTCAAATACCAGTTTCAAACATTTCAGTAAAGTAGTTTATGCCTGCAGCAATATTTTGTGTGCCTGCCCTGTGCTAGGTAGCTTTCATTTATAGTTACAAATGAAAAACCAAGTATATACTGTTCAGTGGGGTTGCCACTAGATGTCACTCTGACTCGTATGGCAAGGCTAGCCTCGACAAATTCTTCCTGATACATGGCTTTGAGAATCGCATGTATGTAAACAAGCAATCTTCAAAGGCGCTTGCAAATCTACTCATTACCTAAGTATCTTATTCATATAACTAAATTTTGAGAGAATACTTCCTTTAAAAAATGCAGATCTTCAAACCTGAAAAAGTTCATACGATTAATACTCTTGATTTTTTTTAAACCATGTTAATCACACTAAATATTAGTATTTCTCTGCACTAAGTCTGTTCCCTTAATATTGTTTAAGTAATTTATTTGTCTGCTAAATTGGCTCTGGTTATATAGGCACTAATGAAGCTAAGCAGTCAAGTTTGTGCATGTTGACACCTTAGCTGTGAATGTAAAGCTTCATTCTGTGTGAACTTTCTACACTTAGCTCTAAGGAAAATAAGGTATCAATGCAATGCTTTTTTATTCCATCCTTGTTTTCTGTCTCAACCAGACAGGTAAAATTACCAAGAATACTTTGTCCAAATTAAGGGTCATGTTTAGAACACAGACTTTCTACCTACCCACAACTTTTTCCACCCTGATTCTTTCAAAATCCCTGAATAACTTCGCACAGCTATGCAATATACTTAGTAAATAAATATACAAACGCATACACAAAAACCAAATTAATGGACCAAAATGCATATATAAGCAATACACGGGGCACTTAGGTGTTTATGTTCTTATATGTTGTCATTTGTTAATTTTATTTATTTCTTCATTTTGACAATGAAGAGATGCAAAAGTGTGGGTTCTCAACATAAAACAGTTTGAGCATCATTATTGTAGAAAAGGTATAGACTCACATTTTCTGCATGTGATTTTCCTAACCATATATCCCAGTGCTATTAGGTTGGTGGAAAAGTAATTGTGGTTTCAGACCGTGACTTTTAAATCATTTTGACTAGGCTCAAACACATCTTTATTAATCAAAATAGGAACCATTACAATCAACACATTTTTGCCAACGAGAAATAAGTTTGTTCTTTCCTGTAGCATAAAAATCCATGCTTCAGGATTCGACGAACTCTTGGAAAGCATTTTCTGCATCCTGCTGGTTGTGGAAGTGTGTTCCCTGCAAAAAGTTGTCGAGATGCTTGAAGAAGTGGTAGTCGGCTGGCGAGAGGCAGATGAGGCAAAACTTCATAGCCCAATTCGTTCACCTTTTGAAATGTTTGTGCGACGTGCGGTCGGGCGTTGTAGAGAAGAATTGGGCCCTTTCTGTTGACCAATGCCGGTTGCAGGCGGTGCAGTTTTCGGTGCGTCTCATTGATTTGCTGAGCATACTTCTCAGATGCGATGGTTTTGCCAGGATTCAGAAAGCTGTAGTGGATCAGACCCGCAGCAGACCACCAGTGACCATGACCTTTATTTGGTGCAAATTTGGCTTTGGGAAGTGCTTTGGAGCTTCTTCTCTGTCCATCCACTGAGCTGGTCATTGCTGGTTGTTGTATAAAATCCACTTTTTGTCACATGTCACAATTTGATCGTAGAAGTGGTTTGTCGTTGCGTAGAATAAGAGAAGATGATACTTCAAAACGACGATTTTTTTGATTTTCAGTCATCTCGTGAGGCATCTGCTTATCGAGCATTTTTACCTTTCCAATTTGCTTCAAATACCAAACCGTAGAATGGTCGACGTTGAGGTCTTCAGCAACTTCGATGATTGCTCTCAATTGGTCATTGTCAACTTCCGATGGCTGGCCGCTATGCTCATCTTCAAGGCTCTCGTCTCCTTCGCAAAACTTCTTGAACCACCACTGCACTGTACGTTGTTAGCAGTTCCTGGCCAAATACGTTGTTGATGTTGCGAGTTATCTCCACTGCTTTACGACCCATTTTGAACTCAAATAAAGAAAATCGCTCGAATTTGCTTTTTGTCTAACATCATTTCCATAGTCTAAAATAAATATAAAATAACAAGTAATAAGTCATTAGCAAAAAAAACATAAAGCGAGAAATGCACATTAAAATAAGACATAACACATTTATTTAAGAATGTATTCCATTATCAAACGGCAAATTTCAACAGTGCAAAACCGCAATTACTTTTGTACCAACCTAATAAATTTTTACTTATTTCATTTCATTGCTGACTTTTACTTAGCTTGTGATCGATTATGATCTTAAATCATTTTTAGCCATGTTTGCAGAAAACCTAAATTATGTCTTCTGCTTAAGTGAATGGTCTCAAATTTATCCCTGTTGGGTTTTTTTTTTGTTTTTTTTTTTAAGGAAGTACTGGGGATTGAACCCAGGGCCTTGTATATTGGAAGCAGGTGCTCAACCACTGAGCTATACCTGCTCCCCAACCCTGTTGCATTTTTTTTTTAAGATTTATTTATTCCACCCCCCGATTGTTTGTGCTCGCTATCTGCTCGTCTTCTTTTTAGGAGGTACCGGGAACCAAATCTAGGACGTTCCATGTGGAAGGGAGGCACCCAGTCTCTTTGAGCCCCCTCCAGTCTCTGCTTATTGTGTCTCTCATTGTGTTTTCCTCCATGTGTCTCTTTGTTGAGTCATCTTGTTGCATCAGCTTGCCATGCCAGCCCATCGCATCAGCCTGGTGTCTTCTTTAGGATGCACCGGGAACTGAAACTGAGACCTCCCATACATCTGCTTCCCCCTGTTGCATTTTATTATGTTTATAGTTCGGGTCAGTGTATATCTTAATGTGATTTTTCTATGGTACCTATCCACTTGTAAAACTTTCATTTTGAAATGTATCTGTTTGCTAATATCATTAAAATCTATATAAAAGTAAATATTAATCAAGAAAGCCCTTTTGTATCCAGTGGCCAGAAATAGATCCTGTGGCACAAATTTGATAAGCCATAAGAAGAGAAAAAGAAACACTTACTTGGAATAATTTGAAGTAGGCCAAGGTGGCACTGCAGCTTGCTTTGAAAATTGTACACAAGACTTCCCCTTGACTGGGAGAAAACTTTTTCATTGGTTTTTAAGACCAGATGCTGTTAGATAATATTTTGGATTATTAATTGAAAGTATCTTTCTTTAATCTCTTCATTGTCTCTTGGGGGAAAATCATTTTGCTCTTTGACAAGAAAACATGAAAGTATTGCATTTACTGAGATCTGCTGGGTGAAATGTTAAAACAAGAGGGCATTGGAGGAGGGCGGTGGGGGGTGGGGAAGCCAGTAAAAAGTGTATAGCAGTGAAATTCTAGCTATCCTTAATACTGTGTTGAACCAATTTTTATGAATTACAGCTCTGTAACTAAAAATACATTAAAATATACAAAATACTCCATTTATGAAATTCCTTCTGGAATTATTCTGTAATTCCTTTTTTATTCTTAAATTTGCTTTGCCATATAATTTTAAAAATGAAGCTTCTTTCTGATATTTTTGCATTTCATAAAAAAGTGTTCACTTCACTTTGGAGTTTTAGAATGAAAATATATGTTCTCTTTTTAGAAATGCATACCTTTTTTGTGCTAAGAACGATAAATTTATTTAGACAATAACCATCTATACTCTGTCTCTAATCCTGAAAGGCCTTAACCTCCATTAGGATCAAATGTAGATTTTTGTTTGCTTGAAATAGCTTCCTGGGCGTGTAAAAACCCTTTTGACATCATTATTTAGGGGCTCCCACCCTCCTAATGGAATCACAGCCTAATACAAAAACTTTGCAGCTGGTGAACTCCCAAAGCCCCTTTTGGTGATTGTTTTTAAACTCAGCATGGCAGCTTGCAGTTGTTCCGTTCCTGTATGGGTCCCCCACACCCGTGTTTATGGTCTTCATGACAGTAGGAATTCTCCAGAGGTGAAACACAGGACTGAACATTTCTGATACCTTCTTCATCCTCTGTAATTCATTTCCATTCTAAGCATATTCGTAAAATTAGAAGTTAGACCAAGTTAGAAACAAATGTTAAAACTCCTGAAAAAAACATACAGAGAGAAGCATGTTAAAATATAAAGTATTACCTATATTTCAATTTAGTAAAATAAGTACTGAATTTAGATCACATGGAAATAGGAAAAAAAAAAAAAAAGCAAAGTGTAAATTTGTCTAGTGAACCTGAAATAGCTTTTCATTTTGGTTTGACATTGGGAATTTGTGTTCTTGTTTGTTGATGCTTGCATTAAAGTTGTGTTCTATTATCAGTTCAGATTTGCAAAATTGTCTTTTTTTCCCCAAGATGAATACTACTGGTGCTGTAGGCCTTCACATTATATATAATGAATGTGTCTTGAATTCATTAAACCGGAATTCAGAGGCATCTGTAGTAAGCTCCTTTGTGTGGTGAAACCTCTATTCCTCGTGCCAGTGACTAAATAGACAGGAGCATGGTCTAGAGGGAAGAGTGAAAAACTCTCATTCTGCAGAGCTGAGTACTAAGGTCATCTACTACCAGTACTTTTGTGACATTGTACAAGTTACTTTATATCTTTTCTCTAAAATAAGAGGGAATGCCCTAAATCATCTCTTAAAATCCTGACACGTTTTGACATGTGTTGTGATATTTTAAAATAAATGTTTTTAGTTTCCTAGTTCATATTTTCAAAAATTGCTAAGTCTCATGTCTCTATTTTAGCAACTGAGACCTTTAAAAAGGTCATTACATGAAATTTAAAAACCTCTGGCTTATAAAGGAAACATCTTTGTGAGAGATTAGTAAGAATATATAGTTTCAAATGAATAATAACTAATGAAGAATATAGTTCTCACAAGTGAGATCTCCTAATGGTGAAGAGAATAACCATTTCAGAAATTACCATTGAACATAGTAAAGGGTACTGGAACTAATAGATGGTGCTAAGTATGATAAATCCAGAGATTCTATTTCTATTACCAGTAATAATTTTTAAGATAAACTTTTTCTAAGATATATACAGAAAATTAAAAAAATCTTAAGAATACAACTGTATAAATATTCACAAAGTGAACACCCCCATATAACTAATACTCATATAAAAAACAAAAACAAAAACAGAACATCACCAATACTTTATAAGCCTTCACCTCTTACCTCTCCTACCCCATTTTCTCTTCCTGCCCAAGATAACAGGATAACTTCTACACCATAGATTAGTTTTGCCTGCTTTTGAATAAAGAACCATATAGCTTCTCTAACTCAACATTATACTTGTAAGATTCATCCATGTTGTTGCATGTAGCAATACTTTGTTCATGCTCATTACTATATAAGATCCCATTGTGTGACTGTACCACAAACGTGAACTTTTTTGAAAATGAAACTGCTGTCTATATTTCAAACCATAAAATGAGTTTCAGATGCTTGTCTTCTAAAAGTGTTCTTAAGACTAGCTAATGATGTTATTTTTTGAAACAAAGCAATCAAAATAAATTAGTTTAGACAAATAGTATAAGGTCCTTTTCCTCTACAAACAATACTATGTTTTGTAAAGAGTGTAATTTAAAGTTGAAATATCTATGTACTTTTAGTTTTAGTGACCAGTTACCACCTTATCTTTTAACATGGAGTTTGGAAATTTCTTGAGCAATATTTTAGAACTATGTTTCTGAAGCAGGGACCAACTTTTCCATTAACTCCTGTATTTTCCAGCTGTTTTTGAAGTTATAGTGGATCATATGACTAGTTTCTGGATAGTGGACTGTGAGCAAAGATATTTTGCATCACTTCTGGGTTGATGAAATTAAGAGCTGGTACACCTACTCATTGATCTTTTTGGAGGCCGTGTGTTCCAAGTAAGCTACCATTAGCTGTAGCAGTCACTAACCTAATAGAGTTTAAAAAAAATTTTTATTTATAACCTAATAGAGTTTTATTTCAGAAAAAGGTTTACATATATATATATTTAAAAGATACCCTGAAACCCCTTAAGTATTTTTATGCCCATAATTTTTGTGAGCAGTGTGCTGCCTTTCTTAAAGAGAATTTGCTTAGGAGGAGAAATATAGGTTTATGATGGGAAAATAAAAAAGATAGGAAAGTTTGCATTGCTGTACTTTCAAATGAAAAGAAAATATAAAAATAAATGCTTAACATTTCTGATAAACAGGGTCAGGTTTATCATCTACATGGTATCCCATGGTTTTCATAACACTAAAAATAATTTTAACTGATAGACTTTTTAAAAAAATTTCAATTTAGGGAGGGGGCAGTTCTTTCACAAGAGGTGTATACCATAGAATACATTGAAGGATTATGAAAACAATATTGTAGTTTTCAAGTATTTGTTAAATGCTGTGAATACAAAGAACCCTTAGCCTAATTGGGATGAAAAAAAGTTTAGCAAAATTTCTCTCATTTTCAGTTCTTCGCAGAAAAGTAATTTTTAAAAGAGCTCTAATTTGTTTCTTATATTCAGTTTTGTTGTAGAAAGAATTCCCAACAACCAGAAATAAACTTGAGTTAATACTGAGTTAGGAAGTATTGTATATACTATTATGTCTCTGCTATTCTTTTTAGGCTAACTTAAGCAACTTTAGTAGGAAACCTTGTGAAATTGAAATGAATAAAAGCATTTGGTTAAAATATGTAACACTCTTATTGACCTAATTAGAGTTATACTATCCTTTTTTAAAAGAATCATAGGAGGCACACCCACTTGCTTTCAATTATAAATTTTTTCTATATAGTGAACACAAGGAAACAAAAATTACTAATCTTTTCAAATATTAACTGGGTTTTTACACAAAATACACATGTATATTTTCATAAAGGAAAGGGCCTTACATGAAAACACCATAAGCTGGAGTTTAAATTGCTAGTTTTCTTTATTAAGAATATAAGGAATATATAGTTATATGTATGATGAAGATAACATTAATGATGAAAACTTCCCAGATGGAGGGATGTCATTTCCTTCTAAAAGCAGATTTCCAGGTATTTCATAGCTTGAACATGTACTTGACTGAGACTCTCTCCTCCCAAATTTTATACTGTAGAATTAATAAATATGCCTGGAAAATTTGCATAGGTAAAGTATTGAGGTTTCTAGAGGGCATGCTATAAATATTACTCTTCCCTACCTGGCCTTCCATACAATATTAGAAATAAAATAAAGAGTAAAGATGGAGGCCAAAATATTGCCTTTATTACTGATAAAGGATAAATTGAAGGTCTTAGTGTGAGAGTCAAATGGGCCTGCTAATTGAATCACAGAATTAGACAGATTTCAAACACATTTCAAGCCATACAATAAGCCTGTGGCATAGAGCAGGGGTCGTCTTCTCTGTAAAGGGCCATATAATATTTTCGGCTTTGTGAGTCGTATGATCTCTGTCGTGATTGCAACTACTCAGCTCTGTGGTTGTAGTGGGAAAGCAGCCATAGATAGTAGGCAAATGAATGAGCATGCTGTTTTTCCATAAAACTTTATTTAGAAAAACAGGCTGCAGGCTGTCTGTCGTTTGCTGATCCCTTGCATGGAAGAACAAAGGCAAATTTGTTCTGCAAAAGACTAGCTTCAAAAGGAAGAAAAAGAGCTAAGCTAAGATCCACAACCAAGATACATTCCCCAAATTCATCCACCACATCAGTTACTCAGTCTCACCAGAGCTTGAGTATGAAAAATGAGAGAAAGAAGCCTGGAATTATTTCAGTGCCAGCACTTTTTACAGAATGGAGCCAATCAAAAGTTGGTGTGGGTTGGGTGGGGAAGCATTCCTCACCAGCTGCTTGATCCTAGAGTTTATTCCAGTCTTTGGGTGCACTGCCTTCCAGGGGACTCACAAGAATGTGTTAATCACAATTTGTACTGAATATTTGAAGTTTGAGGGTATTGTGTTTGCGTTTTAATTTTGGAACAGTTTCTCTTTCGGTCAGTTTATTTTTGGCTAGTGATAGGAAACCATGTAATGAGCTTATAGGGGGACCCTTATCTCTGTGGCAATGCGATGGCATGCCTTTAGCTCACTTAAGATAGCTCAGACGTCTTTGTTGTTTGATATTTATTGTCTACAAAGTACCAGGTATTTTGATAAATGCTAGAGAATGCAATGGTGAACAAGAGTAACATGTTTCCTGCCCTCACAAGAGCTTTTATTCCTGTATGGCTAAATAGTAAGGTCTCTGAGAAGAGAAGGTGATATCTAAAGTGAAACCTGAAGAATGCGAATGATGGTGAGTTGACAGGGATGGGGGAGCTGAAAAACATTCAGGTAGAGGTATCGGCATGCACCAAAGGGGACAGAGCTCAGCATGTTCCTGGAAGAAGCATTGTTTGAGTGGACCATAGAGTGTGAGGGGAAGGATGGAGAGAAATGAGGCTAGAAAAGGAAGAGGAATCCTATATTGCAGAACTTTTAAAGTATAAGTATAGAATTACCATATGATCCGGCAATCTCACTTCTTGGTATATATGCAAAAGAATTGAGAGCACGGACTTGAACAGATATCTGCACACTGATGTTAGTGGCATTATTCTCAGTTGCCAAAATGTGAACGCAATCCAAGTGTCCATCAAATGATGAATGGAAAAGCAAAATGTGGCATATATGCATAATGGAATATTATTTAGCCATAAAAAGAAATGAAGTTCTGATACATGTGACAGCATGGATGAACCTTGAAGACATCGTGTTGAGTGAGATAAGCCTGACACCAAAGGACAAATATTGTATGAGCTCACTTCTGTGAAATAAGTAGAATATGCAAATCCAGAAAGTCAGAAACCTCAATACAGGTTACCAGGGACTAGGTGGAGGTAGGGAAGGACAAGTTAATGCTTAATTGGTAGGGATTTTGTTTGGGCTGATGGAAAAGTGTTGGTAGTGGATGGTGGTGATGAATTGTATATCTGAAAATGGATAAAATGGGAAATTTTAGGTTGTATATAAGTGACCAGAATAAAAAAACAACAAGCAGCAGCATAGACCTGTACAACACAGAATTAGCCCTCATGTAAACTGTGGGTTTAGCTAATAGTATAATTACGATAACACTGTTTCATCAGTTGTAACAAGGATACTATATTAATGGAAAAATGTTGATAATAGGAAAAACTATGTGTGGGGAGTGAGGGTTATATGGGAACTCTGAAAAAAAAAAAGTGGGCAGGACAACACTGGGGTAACTGACATCCTAGATTGAATATTTTTGTATCCCAGACAAATTGTTTGGAGCAAAATAGACAAGATCTGCTCCTAGACTATCCAAATGCAGGAGAATTTCATTGAGCCCATCATAATTTCCTTTTGTGAATTAATTATGGAGAAATTGCTTTCTAGAATTCTCTTTTGCAAAAAAATACATATTGTACTTGTATTAGAGAACCACTAAAGAGTGCCCACCTACCTAAGAAGGAAATTTGGTAGTAGCACTGATTGTTCCTGGGGGGACAGTGAGTCTGG
>JAQZBX010047386.1:0-20482 GCA_029593785.1 Cabassous unicinctus
TACCAAGGACATGAGACTGAGACAAAAATGTGGTGTCCTTTCTGCCTTTTCTGCATCTGTGTCTGGTCCTTGGCATGCACTTATAGCCTTAAAAACCTCCCAATATGCAAGGATATGAATTTCTCCTCTTTTGTCAAAGGAATAGATAATCCCATATACAGGATGTCTTATTGCATATCTTAAAGCCACAACACTTTGTTCCATGCTACTTTGTCTTACTTGTTTCTTATACTGTTTTACCTGTGAACAAGTTACTTCTGCTTGCAGCACATTTCCTGGAAACCTAAGCCAGAGAAAAATGTCCTGTTACATTCCTTCAAACCACCACCCATTGAAAGGCACTGACATATAGGTAACCCAATATATGCTTAGGTGTTATTCTGCTCCCTCCAGAACTGGGCCAGGGATCCAAAATGAGAGATAGGCCAGTGCCATACTGCATTAGGGAGGGGGTTGGAGTGGGGGCAGTAAGGGCAATATGAGCTTCTTATGAGCATTCACCCAGTTACTAAAACACTAACAACTTTCTCAAGTTTCATTTAGATGGCTTTGCAAGACTTTCTACTTGTTAAAATATTGTGAAGTGAGCTGAAAAGTAAACCACCATACACCGCCATCTTTTTTCAACCAGCAGGACTGTTTGATGAAGATTTTAATGAGTTTTTGTAACTTAATATAAGTGTGTAGAAATGAGAGAAAAATGATTTTCTCTCAGTTTTAAAAACTAAGTATTTTATGTGATTTACAGCTTTCTAAGAAAAATGCACTTAAACAGTGTATTGTAAGGAAGATAAAGGCATAGAAGTGGATAGAACATGCATTTCACATGGTTTTTGAAACAAAGTAGCATGTGATTGGCAGTTTCTATGAGAAAGTTTTATTTAAATAGTGATTTGTAAGTAAGCCTAAGTGCATAGAGGATAATGAAACATGAATTTCATTCAATTTTCCATATTAAATAATATATGTGATATACAGGTGTGTAAGAGAATTTTTCTTTTAAGTGATGTGTTGTAATTGTAGGCATGTATATAGAATGCAGGAAGATGCATTTCTCTCAGTTTTGAAAAATGTGTAACATGTGTGAATTCCCGCTTTGTAAGAAAATGTTTACTAACCTCAGTGTCATATAGATAGAAGTCAGTGAAACATACATTTCCCTTAATTTTCTATATGAAGGAATATTATGGATTTACACTTTCATAAGATTATGTTTCATATGTACAGTGTATTTTTCAGTGAAGATTAGTGCCTATAAGTGAAGGAAACAAGTGCTTCAATCAGTATTTCTAATAGATATATGTTATTTCCATTTTGCTAAGATTAAATTTCTTTTAAACTGTGATTTGCAAGTGAAGATAAGTATACTGAAGATAGTGAAACATGTGGTGTATTCAGTTTTTTATACTAAGCCAAATATGTAAATTATAGCTTTCTAAGAAAAAAAAATTCAAACAGTGTTTTGTAAGTGAAGAATTGTGTAGAAGTGAGTGATATATGTATTTCACTGGGTTTTCCAAGTGAGTAGCATAGGGTATTTACAGCTTATCTTTGCTGCCAATAATATATAAGGGTATATATTCCTCCAAAGCCTCATCACCTAACCAGCACATTAATTATTATTCTTATTATTCATAGTAGTAGTAGTAGTACTGGTAAGAGTAGTATACTTTTGTGGATGAAGAGTATCTCATTGCATTTTGATATTCATTTCCCTGATGACCAATAATGCTGAGCATCATTTTCACATGCTTATGGGCCATTTGTATATCTTCTTTGATGAAATGTCTGTTCAAATCTGCCATGGGAGTGAAATGAAAGCACTCCAAAGCCCCATAATCTTTGGGGAGAGGCCCCATTTATTCAATTTCCTTCAATACATATACACTCAGCTATATCAGGAGGCATGACCAAGCAATTGCTCCATGTGAAAGCACTCTCAAAGTTTTTCATGCAAGAAATAATGGAAAGACAGAAAGCTCTAATTAAATAACAATGTAAAGCAAGAAAGTCCTCATTGTTTTCAGCAGGAACTGATAACAGCAGCTTTCTCCCTGCAGCAGTAATTTGCTGGCACAGCAAAACAGGTTTAAACTCTTTCAAGCATAATTTAACTGAGGCATTCCCACATCTAACCCATTATTGTTCAAGAAAGAAGATGAAAAGAAGAGGGGAAAATGTATCCTGACATAGTCTTTAAAAATATTTGTTTTGATTTGATGATTGGTAGTCATAAGGCTAGGTGGCTGTCAGCTACCTGGGTTCTGAACTGGGCTGTGCATGGGAAACAAAGTAGCCATGGGGGCAGTTGACCTCCCTTGGGAGGGGTGAAGGTTAATTTCTACCTCTGTAGGCCCTCCCATTCTCTTCTGATGCCCCCCTAAGACTGTGTCTATCTTAGGTTGTTCCTACCCTGAGGAATTTTACCCATCTCTGGCTAACCAGCAATCCTCCGGGGCCAAACAGGGTGATGTGAATCTGACAAAGTTTTCATGGCCTCCATGCTCAGCACCTGTGTTGGGATTTCCAAGCTTGCTGGCAGGGTCCCTGCTCAGCTTATAAGTTTCAGGAAACCCATGTTTACCAGCACCTAGAAGTCTTATACAGTTTAAGGAGAAACAAGCAATCCCAAGTATGGGACATGTGCAGGATAACGTGAGAATATGGTAAAACTAGAAAAGGTAATTGAGAAGAAAACAAAGGAGACTTAGAGGTAAATCTGGGAGATATAAGGCTTAAAAGTTTACTCTAGGAGCTATGAAAAACTAATTTAAAGATGTTTTAACTAAAGGGTTCTTAAGTCTTCTCCTTGTTTCTTTGTTCTTGATTTTCAGATGTGGGAGAGAAAGATGAGGCAGCGATTAAAGTAATGAATTTTTGTTCAGCGTGATGAGCTCAAGAGAGGGCTTGATGAATTAACTTAAGAATTAACAATAAAACAAAAAACTTGATTATTTCAATAAGAGATATTACCCAGATTCTTATGTTTAGGCCATGAAACCAATTAGACAAATTTAACCATTGCAAATTATTGCAATGAAACATGTTTTGCTGAGCAAGAAGTTGTATTTAAGATAATTGATGTTCCAGACATAGTTGAAGAGCAAGCACTTCTCCCTGAAGATGGGAGGAGAAAGCACCTTGTAAGTGAGTATTCACTTGCTCACAGGAAAGCTGAGAACTGTTCCAAGGTAAGGGGGTGACACAGATTTTTACATGTTCGCAATCACAATGTAAATATTGTCTGGTAAGTAAAGCTTGTTGTTTTTCACCTGTCAAGAATAGATGCTTCTAATACATCAAGTTTGGTAAAAATATTATCGATATGAGTTTGTGTTGAAAGTTCATCAGAGACATTGCTCATAAATTAATTAATAACATGAACAGTTTGGACAGATTCTGTTAAGGCGACTGCTGCAGTGGTGGCAGTGGCAGCTATGATAATGGTTGAAATAATAAAAGTCATAAGTGTACTAATGAATTTATTAGGTTTAATTGTTATATTTCAATTTTTTATGATATGTATACATATATTCAGAGCACAGGCTTACCAAACTGGTTTACACCCTGATATACTTGGCTCCTATTTTGCAAGAGTCTTGGATAGATACAAGATAAATGCTAATATGTATATTTAATTTAATAAATTTTTATGGATAGAGTGAGAATAAGAGTAACATAATCAATTAAAAGATTAAATTAATATTGAACAGAGTTATAGAATGATAGATAAATAGAGCAGTTTTACATATATACTCACTAACATTTAGCTTTTGGCTAGGAAGTTTTGAATTAGCAGCTGATACTAGAGTTTTGATAGAAAACATTTGTGCAGAATACCTTCTCCTAGGGTGGAACTATAACTGGTTTGACTAGGGATCATCCTTTATAGTGTTCGTGATTAATGAACTTGATACTATAGAAGCCAACTTGCAAGACTGTGTTAATCCCCAAGGAAGTGGCCAGCCTCCTCAGGAAAGAACACAACACTCTCTGGAATGCACTTTATCTGTTCTTATTTGTTATAAAACATCCCTGATGTGCTTACAGTTTAGTTCTTATTATATGTCCTGAAATTAAAAAAGTGCTGACTAGCAAGGCATAGGTTTGCTGATTAATATTTGGGACTACTACATATAGTAGTGTTGGGAGTACTGCATACAACAGTGGTGTTACTTACCTTGGTAGACCAACTGACCTCTGGGTCATCAATGTCCAAGGGTGTGTAAATTCAACCTGAGTCTTGCCTCACTGATATAGTCCAATCAAAAGCCCTAATTTGTTTTCAAGTAACCCAATCAAAGGCCTCTCAACTGAATTCAATGCAATCAAAGGTATCACATCCATATAAATTAGTTTACAAATATAATCTTTCTCTTTTTGTGATTCATAAAATAATTTCAAACTGCCACATATGTCAATAGACATTTATCCAAAGAAATACATAAATGACTGATAAACACATGAATAGATGTTCAACATCATTAGCCTTTTAAGATATGCAAATCCAAACCACAATTAGATGCTATTTTACATCTACTAGAATGGCTGCTATTAAATAATTAGAAAGAAAGTTTTGGAAAGGATATGGAAAAATAGGAACACTGGTAGGAAAATAAAATTGAGCAAACACTGTGTGAAACAGATTGGAATTTCTTCAAAGTACAGGTATACCTTGGAGGTATTGTTGTTTTGGTTTAAGACCACTGCAATAAAGTGAGCATTATGAAGTTTTTTATTTCCTAGTGTATATAAATGATATGTTTACACTATACTGTAGTCTATTAAGTGGGCAATAAAATTATGTCTAAAAACAATTTGCATAATTTAATTTCTTAATTTAAAAATACTTCATTGCTAAAAAAATGCTGATCATCACCTGAAATCTTCAGTGATTCAAAATCTTTTTGCTGGTGGATATTCTTGCCTCAATATTGATGGCTGCTGACTGATCAGGGTGTTGGTTACTGAAGGCTGAGGTGATGGGCAATTTCTTAAAATAAGACAGCAATGAAGCTTGCCACATTGATTGTTTCTTCCTTTCATAAAATATTTCTCTGTAGTATGTACTGCTGTTAGACAGCATTTCACCAACTATAGAAGTTTAGCTGCTGCATTATTAGCTAAGTTTATGCAATATGCTAAAACTATATTGTTGTTGTTTCAACAATGTTCACACCACTTCACCAAGAGTAGATTCCATCTCAATATACCACTTTCTTTGCTCATCCCTAAGAAACAATATCTCATCCTTTCAATTTTATCATGAGATTGCAGCAGTTCAGTCAGATCCTTAGGCTCCATTTCTAATTCTGGTTCTTTTGCTTTTTCCAACACACCTGCAGTTCCTTCTTCCACTGAAGTCTTGAATCCTGCAAAGTTTTCCACGAGGTTAGAATCAACTTCTTCCAAACTCCCATTCATATTGATATTTTGACCTCCTCCAATGAATCATGAGTGTTCTTAGTGACATCTAGAATGTGAATTCTTTACAGAAGGTTTTCAGTTTGCCCAGATCCATCAGAGGAATCACACACTACCTATGGCAGCTATAACCTTATTTAAAAAAATTCTTAAATAAAAAGACTTGAGAGTAAAAATTACTCCTTGATCCATGGGCTGCAGAAAAACATGTGTCACCACATAAATTTTATTACTTATCAATACTTAAAGTCATGTTTAAGAGGTGTGTTGCTTATATTAATAAATGTTTTTTGGGGTATTGTAAAATAAATGTCATATCTGTAAGATTTGGATTATTTTGTGAACCAATATTTTCCAAATGAACACTATTTGAAGTTATGAAATCATGTGTATCATGTGTATTCAAATTGGTAAATAGAAAATGGATTTATATTTAAGAGAATGGTTTAACATTAAAAATTGGAACTCTTATTTAGGAAATCACCACATATTGTCTTTTGGTATAAGATATTAAAATTAAATAATAATATGAACAATTATATAAAGTGATAATCAAATATCCCTTTCCTAAACATATATCTATATGAGGTCACATTTTATCATAATCTTCATTCAATCCAATTGAATGAATGTGAAATAAATGTGAAAATTCAGCTATCTCCTTTTCAAAGGTTAAAATCATTTCTTTTTTCTCAATAATTTTATTTTGATTTTGAGATATAACAATATCTAAATTGCATTATTAGATTAAAACACAATGATTATATTACTTTTAATAAATTATTTATTTATATGCATATCAGTTTTAATTTCTAATGTGATAATTTTCCATATATAAAATATGCAAATTTATAGGTTACTTTGGGTTTTCAATAATTATTTAGAGTGTAATGAGTTCCTGAAACCAAAAACAAAATAAAACCAAAAAAAAAACTTGAGAACAAATGATGTATGTAAATTCCATTAATTTTGTCTCAGCAATATTTCAAGAAATCTTAGGCAGTATAATTTTGTATGTATTTAACCTACCATTACCCTCTTTTGAGTGCTAAATAGCTATGCAAATAATAGTATGGCTTTATTATTGAATAATCCTCTCCAGATGAAAATCTACCCAGATCGACTATACATTTTGATTCATGTATACTGTATTTCTGCTCCACAGTATAAATTGATACTCAGAGAGTTTGAATGTTAGTGAGTCTGGTTTTATTACAGATGATTGGTTTTCAAAGTGGTAACTGAGGAAATGTATGTGATATGTAGACTGCATTAAACATATGGAAAATATGCTATAGAAATTAGAAGAAATTGAGCTAGTACAAACACTATGAAAGAAATATTACATGAATTAAATTGTAAAGTATAGTTAAGCTATTCAGAGGCAAATGTGATTTACCAAGGTATTTCATAAAAATCAATCCATGAAAGAAAAAACAGTTCTTAAAATATCAATGGATTTGTTTAGATATACAGTGAACTTTTTACTATGTATGCTTTCTATATTTATGTGCTGGATATTAAGACTAAATATAATCTAGGTAGGTTTTAAATACATTGCATTTCATGTGTTTAAAAATCCATGAAGTAAAGGTTTCCCATTCATTTTTTTCATATTTTGCAATTATAAAGTAAGATATCAAAATATCCCTGAAGTAATTAAGAGCAGGGAGAAAATATCTGACCTCTCTTTTGCTGTCTTATACCCAGGGCTTAGCATTTAACCATTACTATGCACACTGAGGCAGACGATGTATGGTAACTTCAGTCTGGGGAAGCATGAAAATTTGTACAATCGAAAGAGAATGATACAATCTGTGGAGATGGAAAATGAGGTGAATAGAAGAAATATAGATCATTGAGTTGTTCTTATAAAAATGCATAAAATATTGTGCAAAGAACTACAGATTCATGAATATAATCAGTGAAAGTAAAAGAATATTATTATTAGCCACATAAAATGTTAGCCAAAATATATGCATTTTTTGCCATTACATATTGATTATAACAAATAAATTATTAATATTAATAATTAATTCTAACATTTTTAATTACTACCCCTCAATTGTGTTTTACACATATAAAAATTAAATAATTCTGTAATTATATCCTTAAAGAAAATGCTTTTGAGTTGGGAGGATAATTAAGAATGAAACAGGATTTATTTATGATGTGGAATGCTTCAAGGTAAGCACAAGAAAAATAATTGTGGTTGCAATAGTTATTTTTAATAAGGAGTTCTCAGTAAATTCTTGAAAAGCAGATAGGAAAGATATCTGGACAGAAATTAATCCTTCATCCCATATTGAAATTCATAGCTGATTGCAGGAAGTGTTCTTTGAGAAGTAGTAATATCAGGTGGGATGCTTTTCTTAGACATTTTGTGCAGGTGAGAAGGTAAACTAGAGAGACAACAAGGGAAATCTGGCACATACTGCAACAGAAAAAAATGAATAGGTTATTATCAGAATGAAATCAATGTTTTATGGATTGTGGGGCAAAGGAGGAAAGAAAGGGCTCCTATGGATGTTATTATTAGAACAATTGAAATGAGAGAGTGGAGAGACATAATCTATGTCTTTGTATTAATCATTCTCCAAAGAAACTCAGAGTCATTGACAAAGTTTAGTAAAGGAATCATTTCTAAAACAGCCAACCGAAGAACAGGAAATATCAGCAATCATCCCAACCATCTGGTATGTAAAGACTGTCAGACAAATGGACCGATGTGGAGGATCTCTTACAGGGCATATCTGGGATGACCATTTAGTAAGGAAGAAAATGAGATATTATCACTGGATGTAGACAGGTAGAGTTTGAAAAGATATTTTACTAAAATAGTGTACATGTGATTTAGTGACTGAAATATTTTTGGTCTTAAAATTATTTTAAATAATTTAATGAACTTAGATTATCTGATCCTATTAAAGTTGAAATTAACACATTGGAATGATTAGGAAAGAAAATGAAAAGGGAAATACGTACATTCATTGATTTCAAAATCCTTTCTCTTTTTTTCCATTTCCTTTATTCTGTTTTCCTGAAGAATAGCCATATATTGTTACCAGTGGTGACATTTTGCTTTCCACATATATGAGTTTTCTCTATTTGGCTTTTAGCATGTTTTATCATACTATACTTTGACTACAGGGAAGCTGAAATACATTAGAAAATATGGACAATTTCACTATCTTCACTGAATTCCTTCTCATGGATATCTCAACCACCCAGGAGCTTCAAGTTTTGCAAGGTTGGATGTTTTTAGTGTTTTATCAAAGTGCCCTGACTGGGAATATTTTAACTCTTACTGTCATGGTAATCAACCCACATCTATACTTCCCGATGCACTTCTTTATTAGCAATTAATCTTTCATAGATTTTGCTGCATTTCAGTTCCTCTTCCCAACATGATAGTGAAATCTCTGTCAGGGAATAAATTGATTTCTCTCTTAGCATGTGCCTTTCAGATTTATCTGTTTATCTTGTTTGGATCCACAGAGCTGGCCTTCCTTGTGGTGATGTCCTATGATCGCTATATTGACATTTGCCACCCTCTGCACTCTGGGCTCACAGTCACCCCATGTCTGTGCACACAGGCAGCTGGTGGCTTGTGGACAACTGGGTTGATCTATACTGCTACCACACAGGCAACATGTTCAGGCTTCCTTTCATAAGGTCTAATGTGATCCATCAATATTTCTGTGATGTGCCTCAAATTTTGAGGATCTCCTCTTCAAATGTTCGAGTTTCTGAATTTATGGCCTTAACTATAAGCACATGTATTACCTTAGTATGTTCTGCCTTTTTGTTTAAGTCCTATATTGATATATTTTCAATGTTGCTTAAGATGCATTCTCTGGGAGCCTGTAACAAAGCCCTATTCACCTGTACCCCACAGTTGGCAATTCTTATTTTGTTTGTAATTTCTTTGTTGACTGCTGTCTTTGGTTCCACAGCAAACGAGCCATCTCTTGGTAATCTTCTTATGGCCATATTCTACTCTATGGTGCCTTCATTCATAAATCCAATCATCTATAGCGTGCAGAACTGAGAGATTAACACTGCTCTATGCAGAATGCTCCACAGGTATCTTGATTTCCCAAAAATGATTTTTTAATTAAACATTCCTGAAAAATATTGTAATGAAATATAATTTATATTTAATATATATTCTTAAAATTAATTTATTTCTGTTAATATCATATTTTCCTTACTGCATATTCTTTTGTGATTTTTTTCATATGTGATAGTGAATTACACATTTCTTCATCCTAGTTTTTCAAATCTATACTCTTGTTTAATTCATGTATTCTTGTGCAAAATATTTTTTTCACATTGTTAAAATATCTTGAATAATCTTCCTGATGTTTTAGAGCTAAAAACAAGTAATCATATCATACAGAGATGCACATGGATGAGTACTTTAACAGGTACCTATACACTTGAGACAATTTCAGGGTACTAGATACTGTCACCCTGGAAGAGAATATTGAATGTTTGAAATTAGAGAATAGAGTTCAAATTATGTTTTTGTATTCCCCTTTATACAACTGTCTGTACCATGTATTAAAATATTTAGAATTTAGATACAATTGCAGAATAAATACAAAATAAAGTTTTGCTACTGAGATCCATGCTAAATCTGTTTCTAGCATTTAAAAGTGGACTAGATAAATTTGGCCATCAACACATATTATCCTTTAGATATTCTGCTCTCTCCATGTGATCTGGCTGTAAAAATGCATGCCATCCTCATTTCAATCAAGCTTTCTGCATGAGGAAAGTCAAGTATTTTTAGAGGGTTGTGTATGTTAGGGTCAGTCTTAGCAGAGCCTGTCCTCTTTCCATGGTACCCACAGATACTTCCTGTGCTCAGGACCTGAGAGTCTGCCTGGCCTGATAAAATGTATCCCCTAGTAGATTGGGAAACTGCTAGTACCTTCCTTCCCATATTTCCTGTAGCATATTCAACCATTCACCAAAGACGGATTCTGATAGGCATGTTTTATGACACCCAGCTCAATCCTGATTATGTATCTGCCCTGGGTGAGGAGGGAATAGGGTACTCTGCTAGGATCCACAAGTACATTGTTGGGTGTTATATGTAAAATATCTCCTGCATGCACCATAGATTGAAAACTGTTGGCTATGGGGAATCGAGGCCCACTTGAGAAGCTGAGCATGCTCTATTTTCTGTGTTACTAAAATGTTGTTCCTTCCAGTGCTCTGTGAGACATGCTTGAGTTGGAGAGCCTGACACCTATAATGGAGTGGCTTGACTTCTTTAGATGTCTCATATTCTGATCAACATGTTGTAGTAGTTGCCTAGATCACCAAAACAGACACACATTGTCATGGTGGAGGTGTAACAGATCATCAGTTTGGTCTTCCCTGGGTGGTTCTTGCTGACTAAAGAACTCAACTACCTCAGGACATAAGAGGACAAGTGGGATATAAACAGTCTCCCTGTTAACAGGGATGATACAATGAGGTAAATAAGGGCAGAGATGTAGGAGGTGGTCTGTTGGAAGAATAGAGAAACTGGAAGAATAGGGAAACTATACCCTGGCTCCTGGCTACACAACTTACTGATGCCCATGGTGTCTCAAGAGTTGCAGAAAACTCCAGAAAATAGTCTGGGCCCCTCTGCATTCCTGCTCTGTTTGGTTGGGGTTGTTTGCAGTCCCTGGATTAGGTGGTTTCACTAAACACTTAACCAGCAATGGTATTGCTAAATGCCAAACTGTTATAATTAATTCTTTTTCAGAGAGCAAAATACAGATAGTAAAAGCCAGGGGCAGATTATGAGTTTGGTTGGTACATAAGTTTCTAGAGTGTGCATTGCAGATTCAGATGTCTAGAGCCGAGAAGTTAACTGGTCTGGGAAAGTTAACTACTGACCTTCTGCCACAAAGTGTTTTTGCCTGCATCAAATAAGAGAAATAATAGGATAGAGACATAGACAAGCCCATACAAACTTTGGTTTAGCTTGCTGGGAGCATGAAATTGAAGAGTAGTATTCCCAAAAGTAAATCTGATGGAAAATTTTTCATGAGGCTATAGCCACTCTGATGGTAAAGGCAATAAAAGCTTGGCTATAGAACCCAGCCATGTGGCCGGAGGTGAAAGAAAAGTTCCTTTAAGGAACAGCATTGGAGAAGTTTATGAAATTGGGCCCTCCAAAATTGAAGACCCCCCTGATGCATTTGTTTTTCCCTGGGATGACAGTAGGGGAAGCAATCAGAAAGCTCCACCATAGAATCCCACTCTGGGGTAGAAACAAAAGACAGGTGTCAGCCATCTTCACTGAAGCAGCCCCAGAGGACTGAGATCCTGGGGCCTAGTAATAGGAGGCTGCCCCATTCAAAGGACCATAAAAGCAACATAAAGAGTAATTAGGGAAAGATAAATGAGGGTGCAGGTCCACCAGCAGGGTTACTAAAGCAAGACAAAAATGGTGCAAAATTCAATGGAATTCCTATGGAAGAATTTGACCAACAGTTATGGGCAAAAGGTGGGCCCACTTAGTTGAGGTTTAAGACCAGCCATAAAGGATCAGGAATAGGAAGGCTCACAAGGCTGAAAAGATTTAGAATCTAGCATCACCAGCCTCTGAGTCCCTTAACACAGTCAGAGGATGGGGGAAATGACACTTAATAAGGTCTCCCTGCACTCTGACCAGGAAAGTGAGAAAGAAAATTCCAACTGGGAGTGTGATGTGTTAGATGGGGCCTAAGGCTCCCTATCTGATCTTATGCCCTTTAAAAAATGATTAAGGTTGGGGCAAAGGTCTCTGTCATTACTTTGTTTGTTCAGGACATTACTTTGTTGGTTCAGGACTAGATAAAGGCAGGTTCATTGGGAAATCACCCTGTCAGAGTTTAGCAGTCATGTCTGGCATAATAACAGGCCTCAGACTCCTACAGCCTATCAACCCTGGGCACTGCAGTACGTAGTGTTATTGCTGTAGCTCAAGTGTTCCCAGCTGACACAGAGGATGTCATTATTAACCTGGCTAATGCATTCTTCATCCCTCTGTGGGTTAGTACCAAGATTAATTTACATTCAGGTGGAATAATGTTCAGTATACATTTACTGTTCTCCTGCAGGGATATCTTTTTTATTTACTGAACATTTTAAAAATTTTACTATTGAAGTTTATCTTTCATATGTGAACAGCCATAAAAATAAGTGTACAGGATAAGTTGTGAACTTACAAAAAACACATGCATATATTTATACAGGGCTCCCATACATTATCCCATCACCAATACCTTGCATTATTATGAAATAATTGTTAAAAATTATGAAAGAGCATCACCAAAATATTACTACTAACTATAGCAAATATCTTACATTTGGTGTATTTTTCCACCCAGTTAATGACACCTGTATTAGCCTTATATACTTATTATAGTCCATGAGAGAATGTTCTTATATTGTTTTGTTAATAACAGACTATCTTCCACCACAGAATTCATTGTGTTATACAGTCCTGTGCTTTCAGCAATCCATTCATTCATACATGAACATACATAAATGGTAAGTGTGTAGTGAAATTTGTGAATTTAAAAAGCAAATATGCTTATCATCATACAAGGTTCCCATACATCTCCCCACCAACAAA
Source organism: Cabassous unicinctus (assembly GCA_029593785.1). Classification (NCBI taxonomy): domain Eukaryota; kingdom Metazoa; phylum Chordata; class Mammalia; order Cingulata; family Chlamyphoridae; genus Cabassous; species Cabassous unicinctus. Next base: position 13,052 of record JAQZBX010047386.1, read on the forward strand.
ACCTTTCATGTTTGTAAAACATTTGTTAAAACCTTTGCAAGAGCCTTGTCAAAATATTACTATTAACTATAGCTCATATCTTACATTTAGTTTATTTTACTCCCAACCAATCCAATTATTAACACTTTATATTAGTATTATATATTTGTTATTATTCAGGATTAAATGTCCTCATATTTGAAATTGGGATGCATATGACAACATGGATGGACCTAGAGGATATTATGTTGAGTGAAATAAGCCAGCAAAAAATGACAAATATTGTATGGTCTCAGTAATACAAACTATATATGATAAGTTAGCTCATGGAGTTAAACTCGAGAGTACCAGTTACTAGGAAATAAAATGTGAGTTAAAAATGGGACTTTATTAATAAGGTTCATTTTTAAAGTGTGGAAATGAATATAGTTGAGAGTAATACATTATAATGAGTATGACTAACAATGCTGATTTATAAATATGATTGTGGCTGAAAGGGGTAGTCTGTGGACATAAATGTCAATTGAAAGGAAGGAAACTAAAGTATAATCTAAGGAAAGTATAACAGTGATTATGGTGATGGAAGAAGATTTTGGTTAATAGTACAAATATAAGAATGCAGCAATATCTTAACTCCCCTGCAATTGGTTATCAGTGGGTAGGGCTAGACTTATAACAAGCCCAATTAACCAAAAGGAATTTGTCATCCCCTTTGTGATGGCATCCTCATTGAAGGACCCACCAAAAATTGGTTGAACAGGGCCTACAAAAGTCACAAATATTATAATATATAATATATATTATATTGTATTATATTATATTATATCATTTTCTTATATTATATATTATATAGCATATAATATATTATAAACTATAGATTGGGCAATCAAACCTGAGAAGGTCCAGGAGATTGCCCAAAAGTTACAATTTATACTTAACCACTTGGGCTGATAGTCAGAGGAGCACGCCAGACAAAGACAAATAGAAGTTAATGTCCCTGGCAGCTACCACCACCAAGAGCCAGCTGATAGGCCTGTGTGGCCACTAGAGGCAACATTTGCTACATCTGGGCATTCTTTGTGCCCTTCTTGGTAAGGTCACCCACAGGGCAGCCACCTGTAAATGGGGTCCACATCAACAGCAGGTTCTAGAGTCCATGTAACATGCAGTGGCACAAGCTCTTTGACTAGGGACAATGGAACTCTCCATTCCTATAAAGCTACAGGTCTCAGCAACTCCTAACCATGCAGACTGGAGCCTGTGGCAACACAAAACTCCCATAGCATTGAGTCTGCACCTTGGGTTTTGGACATACAGACTACTCACAGCAGCCAGGAGGCACATGTCCTTCAAATGACAGTTTTGAGCTTGTTATTGGTCCTTAGTGGAAACCAAGCATGTAAACACTAACGTGCCATATATAACTTTAAGACTTAAAATGCCCATCATCACATGGGTACTCAATAACCCTACTAATAAAGCAGGAGAGGCTCCAAAAAGCTTCATCATTAAAGATTACATGTCTAAGTCTGAGCCTGACCAGGGACTCAGAGAGTCTGTGGACTCCATCAACAAATAGCTGCTTTACCAGAGGGACCTAAATGGTCTGCAGGGTCTGCTCCTGCCTGTCATTTGGCTAAGTGTGACCCCATATTTTGAAAATGTTCCCACTAATGGCATTACTTGGCTCACAGGAAAATCTACAGAATTCAATGCTATTAGAATCCCTGGGCTGATGTGGCCATCCATTCCAAGAATGGCCACCTACTAACTGAGGCTAAATGAGAAGGTTCTGCTCAATAAGCTAAACTCCTTGCATTGATGATGACTGTGTAGGCTACCCCAGCTACAACTTCCTGCTTTATATTTACAGACTCATGAGCATTACAAATGGGCTAACCTTATGCACTGACAACTATCAAATCAATGATTAATCTAATTAGAGGCTCCTTTATATGAGGGTAAGGACTATGGCAACAGCTTATGAACTGGAAAAGAGATCAATTAGTAACCCTTGTTGATGTCTATGGAAAATGGCCATTTAAAGCAGAAGGTAAATAAAATCCTTGTGCTGTCCAAGCATGCACCCAATAAGTTTCCATAATTACCTGTCAGATCAACAACAAACGGACATAGCAGCCCACCTCATATGTAAGTTTGGACCAAATCACAAAAATTCCCTCTAAAGGAGGTGAAAGCCAAAGACACAGCACATCTGTGTAACTCCTGCCAATGAGTCCAGGTCATTGGGACACATCAGCTGGGGCTTAGGCACTCCACATGTGTAGCATTGTGAATACACAAAATCACTGCCCTCTAGTTATAGGTTCTGATCAGGTCTCTGTGATGTAGACTAATACTCCAGATATGGGTTGATAATTCCCATGGATCCTGTGGATGCCATGACCACCTTTGCATCCTTATAGAAACACCTCTACCATGTGTTCAAGTACATGTCTAAATTTCAGTCAAATCAAGATACCTATTTACAGCACAAGAAACCTAAAAATGGGCACATTCCCATGGTATATGATAGACCTTCCCTGCTTCCTATCAACCCCAAACTAAGAGGGAGATAATATGTTAAAACAGAATCATCAAGATTGAGGAATGAACAAATGTAAGGGGGGAATGCAACTATGGACTGAAATAGGCTTATTCTTATTTTAGTAATGGAAGAACTTGTAACATTGATATAAAGACAGTGGTCATCAGAGGTTCTGAGGAGTTGGAGGTGGAATAATAGGTAACATGGAGTATTTTGGAGTCATTGGAATTGTTCTGCATGATATTGCAATGACGGATACAGGTCATTTTACATTTTGTCAAAACTCATAAAATTGTGTGGTGTAAAGTGTAAACCATAATGTAAACTATAAACTATAGTTAGTAGCAATGCTTCAAAATATCAATTGTAACAGATGTACCACATAATGAACAATGTTTTTAATGGGGGAAAGTATGGAGGAAGGAGGGAGTGGGGTATATGGGAATACCCTGTATTTTTGATGTAACAGTTATGTAATCTAAAGTTTCTTTCTTTAAAAAAAAAATGAAAAAAGAGAAAAAAAAAACAGACTCAGGCAACAGATATACAAATGCCATCACAAAAGGTAACTGGTTGGTACTCTCATATAACTAAAATTATTTACACACTAAACACTGTACTCTAGGACTAGGAAAACAAGACCCTGAAGTATATGTTGAAAAATATTTACCTTAGAGGGGTGGAACACCAGGAAATTGCCTGATTAGGCTATGCCTTAGAAATCCTAATCTCAGTATACCCTGCTGCTCTTTCTCATTTTTCCCACTGGAGCACTTCCTGTGGTTATTTTGTGGTCTTGTCTACAGTACTATTATGACATGACCACCCTGATTCCAAACTGAAGCAGATGCTACCCTCAGGGGTCTCCCTTTTGTGGGACTCCATGTGAAAGGGGGAAGAGTGACAAAACAATGAAGCACCTGGTTTCCCTTGGTTACTCCTGGGATTCTTAACACTTAGGTACAGGTGGGCAACATTTACAACCATGTCAAATTTGTTCAAGATGTGACTTGTCTTCCTGGACTGGAAAATGAAAGCCAAAAAGATCTGGTTAAATGACAGTACAATGGGTCCCCACAAAAACTGTGGCCTCATGCCTTGGATAATCTGGGTGTCCATACCTGGAAATCCTCACCTCAACTTGTTGGGCAAGAACATCTTCTCCCCTGGAAGGTAAGGGTAGGGGAGTCAGGAAAGTTGTCTCTTTCTCTCCCCAAGATATCTCTCACACTGATGGGAAACCAGGTCACTACTGGACCCCAATGCTATAGCGTTTGCTAGAGCTACAAAGCAGGCCAACTGCTTCCTCTGTAAGCATTTAAATTGTGATAACGGCCATCTCTCCACATAATTCTAGCCAACCTTTCAACTTGGTGGTCTACATCCTTACTCTTAGGCATTTTGAGGTAATATGGGCTAGGGAATATTTGGGGTAGCTGGTTCCCATCCCACCTCTAAGCTGGCCTAATTTGTCTTAGCTTGCTAATACAAATGCTTTTCCAAAGCAGCTGTACCAACATAAGCATACATATGGAATATTACCACATATCCTGTGCTCCACATCCTCACTAAAAAAATGGTTAATCAAGTTATATGTTCTTCCAATATACTGAATATGTGACAGTATCTTATAGATAAGGTTTTATTTTCCTTCAATATCAATGGTGAAGAATATACTACCTTGTATAAAGCAAGATATCTGGTTTTCTTCTTAAGAATAATTTTTAGACATCAGAATTTAAATTTATTTTTAAGTGGTTTATGATGTTAAATTTGGTGCCCTTATGTTACATCTAGAGAAATAAATTATTTAATGCAATAAAAATTACAAAAATATATCCATTATATGTATTTTTTATCATTTCTTCATCTACTCTTTCCTCCTCCACTTGACCATCTCTTCCTCCAGCTCCTCAGTCAACTCCTCCTGTTAAAATATTCCTTCAAACATCTGAAGATATATTCAAAATTACTTTAAATTTGTTTTCCTCATGTTTTATTTCATCCATTAAGAGTTGGTTTCATGAAGGTTGGGGTAGAAATGTTGTTCCCATTGTAGTTCCATGCTGCTTCTGTTATTTGTTGACATATTTTATTGTATTTTTTTCTTATCATAATTTGCCCTTATGCCACAAGGTTTTCATACAATATTTGTAGAGACTTGATATCTGTTAAGGAAATCTTTTTTAAACACTTATTCCCTCTATTAATTTACCACAGGGCTGCCTATGGATGCTAAGATCACCAGTAGCTGACTTTGGTGATAAAACATTTCTGATGTTGACTTGATTTGGACATTTATAGGCCTCTGAAATGTAAGCTTTTACCCCCCAATAAACTGGGGATAGGGCTGGAGGAAGGAACAGGAGAACTCTGGGGATTTTTTGGTCTGTGGTTAAAACTACAATGGTGGGAATGTTCTTTTGGAAATATGGCAGGGGAGAGATACTGGTGTAGGGCATGGAGGATGGGGGATATTTGGGAAATGGCACACTTGAGGCATGCTTATATGAAATATGAAAGTGTTCATCTGTTATAGTGTGTTATCTCAGTATGAGAAGACCCATACAATAAGCCAAAAATATTAAATCCCCACCCTGGAGAGTCCTGTTATGTCCTCAATTAAAGGCACAAGAATCTCTGGAGAACATAGGCAGTGCATAATAAAAGAAAACAGACCAGTAAAACCCTCAATATTATTGCATGTAATTATGAACCTTATTCTTCAAAAACTGAAACAGTGGTGGCCATAGTTTCTGAGGGGAGGAGGAAGGAAGAATAGAATAGATGGAACATAGGGCATTTTAGGCCATTTGAATTGTTCTGCATGATCTTGCAATGACAGATACAGGCCATTTTAAATTTTGTCAAAATGTATAAAATATACAGTGCAAAATGTAAGCCATAATGTAAACCATTGACCATGGTTAGTTAAAATGCTTTAGTATTTGTACATCAATTTTAACAAATGTACCATACTCATGTAGGATGTTTTTTATAGGGGAGAGTGGGAGAGGGAGTGGGGATTGGGTATATGGTAATCCTCTATATTTTCTATGTGACTCTTCTGTAAGCTAAAGCTTCTTTAAAAATAAAGTGAGACAAATAAGACACTGGAGGAACAGAAGAAATTGTCACTGTACATAAAAGATAACAGATATTACAGTAATGAAAAACACAATGAATTATTTTATTTTTATTATTGTATTTTACTTATTATATTTTATTATTATATTTATCAATTGATATTTTTGGCTTTGTTGTGGGGGAAGTTTTAGATTGCAGAAGGGTCACAAATGTGGCAGGGGAAGATCACTGGTATGGGGTGTCAGTGATGGCTGGATGTGGTGCACATGGGGCATGACTCTATGTTATATGCATATGTCAATTGGCCATGGGGTGTTCTCTTGGTGGGTGGATACCCACACAATAATGAAAGAATGTTATATTCCCATCCTAGGAAGTCTTGTCACATCCTCTAATAGAGTGGCAAGAAACCCCCAAGTACAAGAAGATTGCCTAGTGAAAGTGTATAGACAACCTAAACCCTAACCCTAACCCTAACCCTAACCCAGACCATTGATATTGATGGTTGCACTTATGAAACTTGTTCTTGTGAATATAAAACTTATCTTATAATTATATAATTATATATTACCTAAGTGTTTCCTCTTGAAAGCCTCCTTGTTGCTCCAATGAAGCCTTTCTTTAAGCCAAACTTACCATAAAAATGCATAACATTCCCACCAGTCTGAGGCATGATCCTCCTTGGAAAGAAGAGATTACAACCAATCACCAACTAGTGATGCATTTGGAAAAAGACATTGAACAAAAGGGGGAAATAATAAGTACAAATGAGCTTTTATAGCTAAGAGATTTCAAAGTGAGTTGGGAGTTCATTCTAAAAGTTACAATTATACTAGCCTCAGGGTGGTCTCATTGACTGCCACAGTAAAAATGCCTCAAGCAAGGGGGCACCTGAAGTCTCTAGAGACATCTAGACATTATAGATAGGGCAGAAAATCTCAGGAATTAGGCACCCTGTCAGTGGGCTTTACCTTGGAACATATGATCCCCAATTAAACAGAGTTAGATTCTAACGGCTCTTCTGCCCCCTTTTTTGAACCTATATTTAGCCTTATACTCAAATATATGTCCCAGAGACTTAAATCATTCAGCTGTTCATATGCTGTTTGAGCCCTGAATCTCAGCAGTGTTGCAACACCTGCTTTCCAGTCCACTGGACTCACCCAGGACAACTTACAAAGCATGAGGATGCATAACATCTATCCCAAATAACAGAGAGTAGCTACAATGGCAAGCAAGATGTTTACATTCATCTGTCCAATGGGATCTAAGCCCCTTCTCAATCTGATACAGAGTGGGCATCACCATGTGAAAATCATGAAGGAATGAACAAACATAAGGGGGGGGGATTCAACTATGGACTAATGTAGGCATTATTATTCTAGCAATGGAAGAACTTGTATGATAAAAAGGCAGTGGCCACCAGAGGTTCTGAGAGTATGGAGAGGGAAGAATATATGTAACAAGAGGCATTTTTGGAATATTGGTTTTGTCCTGCATGTCATAGAAATGACAGATAAAGGCCATTACACATTCTGCCAAAACAAAATAATGCAAGGCAAAGTGTAAATTATAATGTAATTTATAAGTGTAAAATATAATATAATGTAGACCATGGTTAGTAACAATACTTCAATATGTGTTCATCAATTTTAACAAGTGTACCACCTTAATGAAAGATGTTAGTGAGGAATGGGGAGAGGCTGAGGTATATGAGAATCCCCCTATAATTTCAATGCAACATTTAAGTAATCGAAAGCTTCTTTCAAATTAAAATTCTAACAAAAATTGAAGCTATACCTAGACACCTGGAGAAA
>JAQZBX010047387.1:0-14319 GCA_029593785.1 Cabassous unicinctus
CAGCCAAAATAATATTCACATGCACACTGGATGGAATCACATTCACTCATAGTGAAGGCACAAAACTAAGCCAGCTTCAGTAGCAGCCATTAGTCTCTGATGGCCAGTGCATCTCAATACATGGCCCACAAAGAAGATGATATATACACCCATTCATCTTGTGACATTGTGGAAGGACTATGCTCCCTCCCTGCCATGAACAGATATAGCAGCAGAGGTGGCCCAGATGCTATAAAACCTTCATAATTTACCAAGCTGTCACCAGTAAATGTTAATATAAGTTTGGGACAAAAGGAGAAAGAATATGTCCTCAGTCCACTATCTGCAATGGGATATATTTTAAATCAAGGCAGTCATGAGAAGGAAGTCAGCCCACATTTTTCACACTGACTTATGACCAGGCTAATTCTTATATTCTGGGGCCTATGGTTTATTTGTCAATCACAAGGTGATGCAGTCAGCTACACAAAGATTGTTCCCTACAGCACTATCTAATCTCTACAGTCCAGTTTGATGTTTTCAACAGTCATTCAGAGTTCTACAAATGATTCTTTTGAAGGTCTCAAAAAGATTTGTGATTTGTTGTATTGGGCAGCACTGCATCCCTATCTCTCCTGAGAACTACAGGAAGAATCTCTTTATGAACACGGCAATTTTACAAGTACAAGAGTTCTAATTGCTTCATACTTTCTCCAGTTTTCTCATATAGAGTTTAATAGAAACATTATTAGGTGTCTGTGATGATTTTCTACCTTCTTACCAAGCCCAATTATTATTGGCTCATTTTAAGTCTTGTTTAGAATTTAAAATACCTCTTTCCTTTAGCTTTGTTCTCATCTGAAATTGCTAAACAAGGGAAAAAAAGTCCTACTCCATATCTGCAATATATTTACAAAGGTAGTTCCAGTGAATATAGTATCACCTTTATTACATGAGTTTGAAATAATGCAACATCCTGAAAAAACATGTAATAAAAATATTAACGTCAGTTTCTATAATTTTGGAAGTTTTAAAAAGGACTGAGTACTGGAGATTCTGATACTTAAAATCTGTTTTGGCTGTGGAAGTGGTTATGTCAAATAGTGTTTACATGTGGTAACCTGGAGCTTGCAATAACTAGGGAAGTAGATATGTATTGCTTTGTATTGGGAATTCATCTCATTGGTGTTGGTATTAGTCATCCAAAGGGGTGCTGATGCAAAATACTAGAAATGTGTTGGCTTTTATTAATGTTATTTATTTGGGATAGAAGCTTACAGTCACAAGGCCTTAAAGAGTCCAACTCAAGGTACCATAAGAGGTACTTGCACACCCAAAGTCATTGGCCACATGTTGATGCAAGATGGCTGCCCGTCTCTGTGAGGGTTCAACGTTCCTCTTCCTCCCAAGGCTCCTTCGTCTCAGCTCCTTCCAATCTCAGCTGTAAGCTAGAATAAGGCTTGTCTCTCTCCCTGGGGCTTGTTTCTTTCTGGGCTTTCTCAGCTGTTCAGGGCTCTTGTCTCTTCAGCTGCAAACTATCAGGTGAAGACCTCTGCTCTGTCCCCATGGCTCCAGTGTCCAAAACTAACCTCTCTGTGTTCTTCTTCTCCATGTTTTTATTTCTCTGTCTTTAATTGAGCATCCCTTTATACAGCCCACAAAGTGAAGCAGGGAAAATCAAACCAAGTCATCCTAATGATGTGGTCAAATAAAAGTTCTAATCTTGATTTAATGAAGTAAAAGTGAAACCTCTGAATCTAATACAATCTAATATGTCCGGAAGAACAGACCAGTTTACAAACACAATCCAATATCAATTTTTGGAATTAATAAATAATATCAAACTGCTGCAGTGTCCATGACATTTTGTTTTATATAATAAACTTTATTTATAGTGAAGTTTTATATTGCATAAGAATTATATCATATGTTGAGTGAAGCAAGCCAGACACAAAAGGACAAATGCTGTATGAATGCGTTTCTATGAACCAAATATATTGTGCAACATATTGTTTGATTAAAAAAAAATTTAACATGTACCATTACATTTAATTGAGAAATGTATGTATTTATTCATCTGTGTTTACTTTTTAGTTTTTAATTGTTTATATTTTCAATTATTAAATGTACAAAATAAAGTAAAAAAAAAAAATCATAGGGGATTCCTGTACAGGCCACTACCTCCCTTCCCACATTTTCCCCTATTAATAACATCTTACACTATTGACATGCATTTGTTACAATTGATGAACAAATATTGCTGCATAGCTACTAACCAAGGTAGTTTACATTATAGTTTATACTTTTCACTCTACAATTTTAAATAATTTAACAAAATGTATCCATCATTGCAATATCATGCAGAACAATTCCAGTGTCCTGATATGCTCCATATTCCACATATTCTTCCCTGCCTCTGTGTTAAGAACCTCTGGTAACCACTATCTTTATATCAGTGTTACATGGTTTTCCATAACAAAAAAAAATAATAAGCCAAATTTGGTCCATGTTTGCATTACCCCTTAATATTTGTACATTCCTCTACCTTGAGTATTTTGGAATGGTGATACCCTCTCTGCTTCAGATTTAGAATGGTTTAGAACTTATGGGGCAGATGGAAGGAACTGTTTTGCTTATAGTTGTAGATTTTGTTTTTTGGGATGGTGGTTGTCCATTATCATCATTTTGTTAGTTGTCCTGGGTGAGTCTGATGAACTGGAGGGTTGTTGTTGGCTGCAACTCTGCTGAGATTCAGGGCTCACCTGACATATAAATAGACCAAAGATTTAAGCATCTGAGAGATTTACTTAACAGGAATAGTGCGAATTGTAACATCAAATAAAACGGGTAGAAGAATCATTTGTAAGGAAATTAGAAATGAATCTAAACCTGTTATATTGGGAAAATTGATTACCATATATTCAAAGGTAAGGCACACTGATGTCATGGGGTTGTGTGCCTTGCCTTAATGTCTGGATGTCAGTAGAGCCTAAGGAGCACCCCTCTTTGGGTTTTCTTTGTTGTGGTATTTAGTGAGATCTGAGCATAAGCATAACCTCTGAAATGAATTCCAAATCACTTTGAAATCTCTTAGCTATAAAATCACTTTTGTATTTATGATTTCTTCGTTGTGGTCAAGTCTTTTTTCCAAATGCATCACTGGTTGGCACTTGGTTTTAATCCCTTGGTGCCAGCGAGGCTCATCCCCAGGAATCATGTCCCATGTTGGGGGAAAGGTAGTGAGTTTATTTGCAGAGTTTGGTTAAGGAATGACCACATTTTGAGTAACAAATTGGTTTTCAGGAGATAACTCTTTGGCAGTAATTATTATTATGCTTAGTTTCCATTTTACAAGTATAAGGTTCATAAGTACAAGTGTTAATATTGTAGGCTTGGTATATTGTTTTGTTTTCCTTTTATTAGCCACTGTCTTTGTACTCTAGAGATTCTTGCCAGTCTATTTGAGAATGTAGCAGATGATTCCCTAAAATGGGAGGCAATACTTCATTGGTTATGGTGTGGGTCTCCATCCAATATGATAACACCCTATGACAACATGAATGCATTCACATTCCATAGAGATATGTCACAGGTATACCCTTCCTCACACATCCACTCAGCACTGACATCCTGTACCAGTGACCCTCCCCTGCCATAGATACTGAAAGAACACTCACACAGTTATATTCTCAACCACTGTCCTCATCCTCTCCAGAGTTCACCTGTTCCTTCCTCCATCCCTCTCTCAAGCTCAATGGACGGCCCAATCCAATTGCCCAACCACACTCACACTCACACTCCAACACCATCAGCCACACTCACACCACTGCACCCCTACCACTCCCATCCACTACCAAACTGCCACAATTCACCGTATCATAGATTCTGCCCAGACTAAGCATAAGCTCATCACTCTATACCTTTACTATCTCCTGGTAACTGATCTTCTAGTCTCTACCTCCTTGAGTCTGCTCAATATCCTTAGTTCATACCAGTGAGATCATGTAGTGTTTGTCCTTTTCTAACTGGCTTTCTTCACTCAACATAGGTTTGAGTTTCATCCATGTTGTCGAATGTGTCCATTTTAATTCTATCGAACAGCTGATTAATACTCAATTGTATTTATATATCACATTTAGTTCATCCATTCATCCATTGATGGACACTTGGGTTGCTTCCAACTGTTGGGAATTGTGAACATTGCTATGATGAATATTGGTGTGCATATATCTGATCGTGTTCCTTCTTTACAATTCATCTGGATTTATTCCTAGTAGTGGGCTTGCTAGCTCATATGGCAATTCTATACTTAGCTTCCTGAGGAAACTCCAAACTGTCCTTCACACTGGCTGCACCATACTACATTCCCACCATCAGTGGCTGAGTTCTCTTATGCATCCAGATCCTCTACTATACTTGTAGGTTTCAGGTGTTTTTCTGTTGTGTGTTGTTGTTGCTTTTAATATCAGCCAGTCTAGTAAGTATAACATGGCATCTTATTGTAGTATTTTTAAGTTTGTTTTTTTTGAGGTACCAGGCTGGGGATTGAACCCAGGGTCTCATATGTGGTAGGATAGCGCTCAACCACTGACCAATATTGGCTTCCCTGAGTTGGCTTTTTTATTTGCTTGCTTGTTTTTTCATCTTTGTGTTTTTAGGAAACACTGGGTACCAAACCTGGGACCTCCCATGTGGGAGTTGAGCACTCACATGGGATTTGTATATTCCCTTGTTGCTATTGATGTTAAGCATCTTTTCATGTGCTTTTTAGTCATTTGTATTTCCTCTTTGGAAAAGTGTCTATTCATCTCTCTTTCCCATTTTTTACATGGGTTGTTGTATTTTTATTCTTGTGATATAAGATTTCTTTATATATGCTGGATATTAAATAGTTATCAGATAAGTGGTTCCCAAATATATTCTCCCATTGAGTAGGCTATCTTTTCACTTTCTTGACAAACTCCTTTAAAACACAGAAGTTTTTTTTTTAATTTTGAGGTGGTCCCATTTATCTCCTTTTTCTTCCATTGCTTTGGCTTTGGGTGTAAATTTTATTAAACCATTTCATATTACAATATCTCATAGCTACTTCCCTACATTATCTTCTAGGAAGTTTATGATCTTGGTTCCTATATTATATTTATGTCTTTGATGCATCTTGAGTTAATGTTTATATAGAGCATGAGATGGTGATCATCCTTCATTCTTTTGGCTATAGTATCCAGTATCCAGTTTCCCTGCACCATTTGTTGAAGAGACTATTCTGTCCCAGTGGGTTTGGTGGCCTTGTTGAATATCAGTTTGTTGTATAAGCGTCGGTCTATATCTGAACTCTCAATTCAGTTCCATTGGTCAGTTTGACCACTGTAGTTTTGTAATATGCTATAAAATCAGTGTGATTCCTCCAATTTCCTTTTTCTTTTTCAAGATGTTTTTGACTAAATAAATTTGATAATTGTCTTTTCCAGTTCTATAAATAATGCTGTTTGAACTTTCATTGGGACTGCATTGAATCTGTAAATAAATTTGGGTAGGAGAGATATATAAATGATATTTAGTCTTCCAATCCATGTACATGGAATATTCTTCCGTTTATTTAGGTCTCCTTTGATTTCCTTTTTGTCACATGGAAGCATGAAAAATGACAGAGCTCTCTATTCCTGTGTCTGTCTGTCAGTGTGAGTGTCCATTTATATCAGATCCACCAAACAACCCTCAAAGCAATCCTAACAGGCCCCTCAATCTAATCAAAGGCTTCTCAACTGAATTTACTATAAACTAAGGGTATCACATCTAGGGAATAGATTAGTTTACAAACATAATCTTTCTCTTTTGGGGATTCATAAATAATCTCAAACTGCCACACTGGTATTTTGAAAAATATTCACAGTGAAACACATTTTATATGAATATGTTCTTGGAATTGCATCTATGCTTCTTCCATCTGCTGATTAACATAAAAATGTTAAATCTTTATTTGCAAAGGCTACTATAAGGAAGGGAGTAGTTTTAGACAGCTAAAAAAATAAAACAGTGGGTCAAGGGAAAGTATAGTTGTGATGAAAAGAAATTGATATCGCAAGATTTGTATTTTCCCTGTTAATTATCTATGTCATATATATCACTAGCTCTGGCCTTTGGGAATTAAGCTAGCACTCCAAAAAGGAGACAGAAAATGAAAGAGAAAAATAATTATGGAGTTGCAAATCTTCATCCTGTATACACACCCAATGTTCTCCCTCTTTTAATATACCTACTACAAGAATCATTCTATAGAGTCTACTTGTAGCTTTTTTCTGAAGGAGTTCCCTCTGTCAGATTTTACCATTTCAAGGTGCTGCCTGTGTTTTCCAGCTACCAAATATCAGCATCCCTGTGCCTGAGGGCATTTCCAGAAGTCTGCTCCAGTCAAGAGATCATTAGTTTCAGAGTTAGCACCTCCCAGGCGCAGCTGTCTAGCAATAATTGATGAGAACGGGTGTTTATATTCCTCAATTACCTAGCCTTGAAAGGTGATAAGTTTTAGGATTGGGTTTTATACTGTTTCCCCAGGATTAAATTTTAGTGGTCCTCGATGGTACCTCACCTTCCTTTCCCTGTACCATCTTTCCATTTCTGAGACCCTCCCATATAAATAATTGCCTTTGTTTTAGGGTTTGATTTTAGGGTAATAAGATGACATCAAATGTTGCCTCTTACTTTGACAAAATGACACTGTGCATTTAATTCTTTTGTCTTCTCACTTCTCCAAAGTTGTTGTAAGAAATCAATATTTGTTTTAAAAAATTTATTTATGCTAGTCTCTTATGGAAATATTGTTATTTATTATTCAAGGAGTCAAAAATAATATAATTACCTAGAACATCATAGATAATGCCTAGAGAAAATTATATTGAAATCAATACATTTAAGCAGGTTTCATAATAAGATTAAAAAGAGTGAATGTCACAAAGGGAGAAGTTTCTCTAAAAACTTCATTGATTAAAAAAAAAAACTGAAAAGATGGATAAGAGTAAAGAAGAAATTAGTTTTAGAAAAGAGTCAAAGTTACTCAATGTATTTACAAGTTATATATTTAGGATATGTCATAAAGCATATCACTACCCAGTAATTGTTAACATCTCATTATATAAAATATATGGGAATAGAAATCATAGCAATTAAGGAAGTATCACCATTTAAGAACTAAGATTATGATAGCCTATATATGATGCTAAAATATAGAAATTATTTCTTCTATTCACATTATATTTTCCTAAAGAAGAAAATTTCATTTTTCTTATTAAAATGGTGTGAAACATACTGACCTTCATCCTATTACCAGTGGGGAAGGAAAAATTAAATGGTGGCTGGCAAGCATTAGATGTTCAGTCAATATTGTTGAACAAATGAATGTTTAAACAACTTCATAATCACACAGCATAGTTTCCTTTGCTTAAACACATTGAAAAATGTGGAACAAATCCAAATGCTATCTTGTTCTAGGCTATAAAAGTTTTCATGGTAATATATATTGGTAACACGATCATAAAATCTTGGGTAATTTCTCTGTCCAGTAGTAAAAATTTCAGCCCCAATGGCTGAGTGTTCACTGCGTCTATTCACCTTGGGAGCCCACGAGGGAGGTAGGCAGAAGAGCCTCTAGGCAGAGAGGGAAGCTTATTCATATTGGCCTAGCTGCCATCTGCTCCAGACAAACAGGCAAGCAAGCATGGCTGTTCTTTATTTGGAGGTTTATTTATACATCCTTGTTATTACTCAAATGTTACACAGAAAAAACACAACATACAACTTACCGGAATCATTTTTGCTATGCCTAGGGAGTATGTGTACTCTGAGTCAAGGACTTTGTAAACTAATAGCTGATTCAACAGTTGGACCACTGCCTGGGCCTTAACCTTCACAGTTTAACCCTCATAGTTTAACCCCCACAGCCGCCTGCCCAAATCTCCACCCTTACACTGAGTTATGAAGATTTAGACCATTTGTCTAAGAAGGTTCCTTTGTGTTACCCTTTGGAAGGCTTCCTTCACTTCCTTGTTCCTCAGGGTATAGATAAGGGGATTCAGAGCAGGTGTTACCACTGTGTACATGAGGGCAGTTGCTTTGTCTGATTCTGGAGTGTGGGCAGTCTTAGGTTGGATATATGTGAACAAAGCAGTGCCATAGAAGAGAGAAACAACCATGATATGAGATGAACAAGTGGAGAAAGCTTTGCGTCTGCCAGCCGCAGAAGGGATCCTCAAGATGGCCACAAGAATGCGCACATAGGAGCACAGAATGAGCACACATGGACTCATAATGAAGATCAAGGAGAGAACAAACATCACAATCTCATTTTGGGAGGTATCCACACAAGCCATTTTCACTACAGGCATGATGTCACAGAAAAAGTGCTGAATCTGTCCTGTTCCACAGAAGGGCAGCATGAAGATCCAGGTAGTCTGGGCTGACTCTACTATCACCCCAGTGGTCCAAGACACGGTGGCCAATTTCAAACACACACGAGGACCCATAAGGAGAGTGTAGTGCAGTGGGTAACAAATAGCTACAAAGCGGTCATAAGCCATGGCTGCTAGCAGGCAGCATTCTGTCAGTCCCAAGATAGTAAATATGTACATCTGGGCTGCACAACCTCCTATGCTAATGGTCTTGTTCTCCACCAGCAGGTGCACCAGCATCTGAGGCACCACACTGGTGGTGTAGCACATCTCCAGGAATGAGAGGTTCACCAGGAAGAAATACATGGGAGTGTGCAGGGAAGGGGTGACCCAGATCAGGCAGATGATGATAAGGTTTCCCCCCACAGTAAACAAGTAGATGGCTAAGAACACAACAAAGAGCACAGGCTGTAAATCTTCTAGAGCAGAAAATGCCACAAATGTGAACTTGGTACAGAGGGACTGGTTTCCAATCATCATGGACTCAGAGCCAGGCATCTGTGAAGACAAACAGGAGGAAAAATGTAAAGGAACCCTTTCACCTATCACAGGTGTCTGTCAAACTGCAGCAAATGGTATTCTTTTAGGATCAGTGGTCAGAGCTGAGAATTAAGACACCTGCTTTCCTGCTTTCTAAATAAGTGCACAAATAAATTTAGATGTAATGTTCCTTCCTAATATTCAATTGTATAAATCATGGTTTTCTTACAGATATTTGGTGGAAAGAACTGGTTTCAGCTACATATTCAGATTTTTTAGTGTTTATTCTAATTATATATACATATCTTACACAAGTAACATATGATGGCATTCTAATTGTTAGTCGTCATCTAATACCTAAATATACAGAGTAAAATTAAAAGGTGCTTCCATAGCCATTATTAACTGTTTGGATAGAGGTTTGTTTCCGACTATTTGGCTATATAGTTCCACAATATTTTTACTCATTTTGATTTGAACAGAATAAGCCAATGAATAATCACCTAAAATCTGAGGAAACCCAAATGAACAGTCTCTTTTCCTTAACATTAATGTAATTTTATAGGAAATTATGAATGGGGGATATATACATACATCAACAAGGTAAGCACTTATTGTTGGGCTTCTAGACTTTCCAGGAATCCAAATGTTAATATGGCAATGGAATAGGCAGTATTTATGTTCTTACTAGAGACCATAGGGATTGAGAACCAATTATATTTGCCTCAAGAGGAATTTTTACAGAAACAACAACATTGAATATTCACTGTGAAATCTGGTTTTTATTTTTTGAATATATTTTTTCAGAAAAATATTGCTGCCAATTATATCACCTTAGTTTTCTAGTAATAAAATTTTAAATTTCTAATTGCTTCCCATTATTGAAATTATTTTTCACCTTTAATGTTTGCTTCTCATTATAATCTTTATGTCCACAAATGGCAAATGTCTGCTTTCAGGTCTTTGTATTATTGGTAGGCATAGTGCAGGACACATAGTGGCCTCAATAAATCTCATACATAACATTCGCCCCATACATTATCTATGATTCAATCTATTCAGCACCAATAAATAGTCCTGATAAGGGAAATTTTAAATTTCCAATGGAATTAATTAAAATAATTTACTATTAATATGCAAAAGGTGTATTTCGGCAATGTTCTCAAGAAAGGAAAATCTTGCTTAATCTCCAGGTTCCCCATTTGTTCAAGCAAAACACATTTTTTTCTACTGCCTGGTCAATAAGATAAATTCACTGGGGGTTGGGATTACAGAAGTAAAAATGAAGACTGAGAATCATTAGGAAGGTATTGAGTTATATGAAGAGAGCTCCATCTTTCCTCTTCCATAATCCCACATCAGCTCAAAGGATGGGAATATTAAACTCTATCTCTCACTTCTCAGAAGATGCCAGGCAAAAAATCCTGCTCTTTCCCTGTAGCTCTTATACTTCTTAAGGAGGAAGTAAAACCTTGCCTTTGGGTGTAATGAAAGCACTCCTCCAAGTAATGTATTACAATGTGTAGGTGGTGGAGAAGGCAATGAGTTCTGCTTGAGGGCGTTTTGTTCAGCCTGAACAATGACAGTGAAAGAGTATTCATGATCATGATTATTTATCATCATTACACTTACCAAAACTCCCCCAAAATGTCCAGGAATAGAAGTAAGTAGCTACATTTCTTTAATGCATTTCTATATCAAAATATTAAAAAAAAAACCAAATCAATTAAAAACTGATAATATATTTCACTACTTTAATCCTGACCTGGTCATTCTGATGTGTCTATTTCTCAATCTGTTTATGAAACCAGAGAAAGTAATTTTAAAAAAATCATCATTGTAGTTCTGGGAAAATGGCATCAGAGTAGACAGGCAGACCTCAACTCTCTCACAAAAATAACAAAGTACTAAAAAACTGCCCAAGGGACCTGCTTTGGGGATGAGCTGACCAGGAAAGTACTGTGCAACCCCCAAGAGGCCAAGGGACAGAGAGAAGAATTGCCAGAAACAACAAACATGAGTTACTAACCCCCTGTGACAGCCACAAAGGGCCCGATCCTACAACCTTAAGACATTAAGCCTTGGTAAAAACCCCTGAGTCACAGCTTTTAATCTCTCTTAACCTGATCTCCTTGGAGAAAATCTGTGCCCCATTGGTGAGTCCCTAGCCTGATTATGAAAGCTTAACCTGGACAATTTTAAAGACTTAAAAAAAATAGAACCAAAATGCAAAGAAGAGTGGTGAAGAAAAAAAAAAACAACACTAAGCAAGAGAGAGATATTAACCATTAGAGTAAAATTTCCAACATAGTTAGATGACAAGATACCATCAAAAAATAACAATTTCTTCTAGGAAATAGGAAAAGATGGTCCAACCAAAGGAATAAATAAAATATCCTGATGAAATACATGATTTAAAATAAGTAATCAATGATAATCACATAAATCTTCTAATTAAAATAAAATCAATTCAAAGAATTGAAGGGAAATATGACTTAGGTGATAAATGATATTAAAAAGACACATGGAGATAATAAAGAACAATTTGAATGCCTGCAAGGAAAAGTAACAATTCTTATAGGAAAGAAAACCACAATGGATGAGATTAAAAATATATTAGAAAAAAGAAAGAAAAAGAAAAAGGAAAAAAAAAACAATTAGAAAATACATTAGAGGCACATAACAGCAGATTTGAATTGGTCAAAGACATCATTAATAATTTTGAGGACAGATCATCTGAACTGGAAAAGACAGGAGAACAGATAGAGAAAAGAATGGAAAAAATGGAACTGGGTCTCAGGAAATTGAATGATAATGCAAAATGCACAAACCTACATTTATCGGGGTTCCAGAATGAGAAAAGAATGGAAAAGGAGCAGAAAGAATATTTGAGGAAATAATGACTGAAAACTTCCCAACCCTTAAAAAAGACATGTATATCAATATCCAAGAAGGAACACACACCCTGAAAAGAATAAATCTGAATAGACCTCTCCTGAGAGACCTATTATTCAGAATATGTTACCAAAAGACCAGAATTTCAAGAGATACCAAAGGGGGTGCTGCAACCAGAAAGGAAAAAACAAGGATGAGAGACTAAACGAAGGTTATTAGAAAGGGTAAATTAAAGGGTAAAAAGACAGACAATGGTACAATATGTCTACAGAAAGCCAAAGTATAAAATAGATGAAGAAAATAAAGCCTTTACAGTAATAACATTGAATGTTAGTGGATTGAACTCCCCAATCAAAAGTCATAGAATGATAGCCATCTATATGGCTCAACAAATATAAGCCATCTACATGCTGTCTACTAGAAACTAACATTAAATGTAAGGACACAACCAGGTGGAAAGTGAGTTTGGAGAAAGATATTCCATACAAATATTAACCAAAAAGAACTGGAGTGTCAATACTAATATCAGACAAAATTGATTTTAAATACAAAACTGGTATAAGCGATGAAGAAGGCCAATATATATTAATAACAGGGGAAATTCACCAAGAAGAAAAGGTAAAAAGAGAGGAAATGAAAATAAAATTAGAAATGAGATAGGGCCATTACCATTGACCCCATAGAAATAAAAGAGATCATAAGATAATACTATGAATAACTGTATGCCAAAAAACTAAACAATGTAGATGTGATGGAAAAATTCCTAGGAACACATGAACAACCTACACTGATCCTAGAAGAAATAGACCTCAACAAACCAATCACAAGTAAAGAGATTATCCCACAGATTAAAAGCCCAGATGACTTCACAGTTGAATTCCATCAATCATTCAAAGACAATCTAATACAAATGTTGCTCAAGCTCTTCCAAAAATTGAACAGGAATGAAGGCTAGTAAACTTATTCAATGATATCACCATTATCCCAATCCAAAACCAGATAAAGATATTACAGGGGAGCAGATGTAGCTCAAATGGTTGGGCACCTGCTTCCCATGTACGAGGTCCTGGGTTCATTTCTGGTACCTCCTAAAAATAAAACAAACTAACAAACAATAAAACCAACTCTCTCACTGGGGAGTCAATGTAACTCAGTGGTTGAGCACCTGCTTCCCTTGTATGAGGCTCTGGGTTCAATCCCCAGCACCTCCTTAAAAAAAAAAAAAAGATTTTACAAAACGTGAATATTTTGGACCCATATCTCTAATGAATATAGTTACAGAAATCCTCAACAAAACACTTTCAAACTGAATCCAAAAGCAACACTATCAAGTGAGTTTTATCCCAGTTATTCAAGGGTGGTTCATCACAAGAAAATCAATTAGTGTAAAAAACCACATTGATAAATTGAAGAACAAAAATCACATGATCCTCTTGGTTGATGCAGAAAATTTTTTGACAAAATACAGCATCATTCCTTGAGAGAAACAATCCAAACGAAAGGACTAAAAGGAAGCTTTCTCAATATGCTAAAGTGCATATATGAAAAACCTACAGCTAGCATTGTACTCAATGGTGAAAGACTGAAAGCTTTCCTTCTGAGATCAGGAACATAGCAAGATGCCCACCGTTACCACTGTTATTCAATATTGTGCTAGACATTCTAGCTAGAAAAATTAGGCTAGATAAATAAATAAAAGCAACCCAAATAGGAAAGGAGGAAGTAAAAATTTCACTATTCACTATAGTATGATCCTATATCTGGAATATCCTGAAAAATCAACAACAAAGCTACTAGAACTAATAGATGAGTTAAACAAAGGGGCGGGATGAAAAATGAATATGCAAAAATCAATAGTGTTTTGACACACTAATGATGAGCAATCTGAAGAACATATCAGAAAAAAAAATCCATTTATAATAGCTACTAAAAGAATCAAATATTAAGGAATAAACTTAACCAAGGATAAAAGACCTGTATTCAGAAAACTACAAAACATTGCCAAAAGAAACTGAAGAAGATTCAAATAAATGGAAGGACATTCCGTGCTCATGGACGGGAAGAATAAAGATCGTTAAGATGTCAATTCTAACCAACTGATTTACAGATTTAATGCAATCTCAATAGAAATCCCAAAAGCCTTTTTGCAGAAATGGAAAAGACAATTATCAAATTTGGAAGGACCCCACATTGCAAAAATTTCTTACAAAAGAAAAACAAAGTTGGAGGACTCTCACTTCTGGACTTTGGAGAAATACTGATGAATGTGTTACTATGAACCAAATATATTGTGTAACATATTGTTTGATTAAAAATTTTTTATATGTATCCATTACATTTAATTGAGAAATGTATATATTTATTCATCTGTGTTTACTTTTTAGTTTTTAATTGTTTATATTTTCAATTATTGAATGTACAAAATAAAAAAATAAGCATATTATATAGCTACATTGGTGAAAACAGCATGGTAGTGGCATAAAGACAGGCAGATTGACTAATGGAATCTAATCAAGAACCAAAA
>JAQZBX010047388.1:0-20481 GCA_029593785.1 Cabassous unicinctus
TTCCCTGAGAAATTTAATTTATGAAATAAAATCTTGCCTAACAGTGGGACTTCCTAAAAAATTCTTTTGCTTACTAAACAAAGCCAATGTGCTTTATAAGCAGGAAAAAATTTATTTTTTTTTAAACCTAGGGCAAAGCAAATTGGAAAAGAAATGGAAATAAATAAAATGTTGGAAAAACTCAGCTAAGCAAGTTCTTGCTGTTTCTGACGAGTGGATTTTATTTATGTGATACTTATAATGCACACCAGGCTGGGGGATTAAATTAGCTACCCTTCAAAGGTTGAGACTCCTATTTTCAACCAATTCTTGGCCGTGTTGCCTTGGTGTGTGTAGTGCATGAATCATATTTGCCTTACAAAGACATTCCCAGACAACATGTCCTTTTGGTTATGTTTCCCCCCACGATACCACACATTCTGCTTTTTTTCTACATTATTTCAGGGAAGAGTTATTACAGAGAGGCTGCAACTGTTTTAAATTTGACCAGCTTTACACATGTTGGGCCCTAATCTCAGCTTACTCAACAGCAACCCTGGGTTTGCCAGAGTCCAGCATTGGACAAGTTAAGAGTCAGGCTCCTCTGAAGATAAAAACCCTAATGAGACAAGCTTCAAATAGGGGGCAATTGACTTATTTAGCTATTTAGTACAACCTTATTTTTTCTCTCCATTGCCAGTTCCCCAAGTTTTTTGAGCATCAGGACTGGAATAACTATGAATGAGACAACCTTATGGAACTGTCTGGTGGCATGCCTAAAGTAATAGAACAAAAGAAATATGGACCAAAGGTTGGAGATACTAGGGGAAAAAAAAGAAAAGAGAGATCTTCATATCCAAAGTCTTGGAGTTTTAGCATCTATCACCTGATAAACTGAGAGTTATGCCTATTTTGGTATCCTCTCATCTATCTGCAATTCTCAATCAGTGCGTTCATATTTACTTAGGAGTTCAAATATATGCAATTAATAAATGAAGTACGTAATTATGGATTTCAAATTTGAGTGTCCCTCTTGTGCAACTCCTGGACTTAATGCAGAAGCTAAAAACTTTCAATTTGTAGAAGTGGTTACAAGAGAAGATTTCATTCATACTGACATGTCTGATAATTTTTTTTATCATATGAATTAATATTTCAATGAGAAGCTGTTTTATAAAAGAACAACTAACAACCAGGCTTTTCAAACATTTACAAAGAGTTTGATATTATTATCATTATTAAAGTGCAAATGTTTTCCATAGGATCCCAAATTTCAAAGATTCATGATAAAGCATGATTTGGTGTACTGAACAGCTTTCCAACTGTTAAATAGTTTTACACCAGGAACTTCATGGGTTCATGAAATTTCCTTACCCGTTCTGCAACCCACATATTCCCAAATGCATATTTTTACTATGGAACAGAATAAACCATGAGAGTAACTTCTAGGTAACATGAAAGAAATGGTGTTTGAGGCAAAGGAAGGTTGTTCTGCTGACTCAGCAATCAGCAGATTCAGGGGCTCAAATTCGTGTTTTTACCATATACTGACCTCTAGATTACCCTGTATGATTCGATTCACCATTTGTGGCTTTTTTAGCATCTAAAAGATATGTGCTTCTAGAAACCCAAAACTGAATACGGAACCACAGTCTAGTGGGAAAAATAGAGTAAACAGACCAAATTGCTTCCCCAAATCTCCTTCCCACCCTGGTCAAATAATGTGAGCCAATTAAAGTCCTAAGGTCCTTTTCTTTACTTTTCCTCAGAGCCTCCTTACTATCCTTTTTCCTTGGCCAGCCTCTGGCCCCTCTTGGCTCACTAAAGTAGCTGTCAGCTCTCCAGCAGCAGGTATTCACAAATTCTTTTTGTAATATTCCAGGCACCATGCTAGGTGCTAAGGTTACAGTGGGGAACAAATAGACACATGCCAGATCCTCTTTCACAGCGCTCATTTTGTAGGGAATATCATACCATGCACCATTAGCTCACTCTGGAGTTATATTTCTGGAGCTCCAACTTTTTGCTCAATGGGAGGTATTTTTATTTCCCAGAATTTCTTTATTTCACTGAAAGGAGGTCAAGGGCAAAGACTTCTTTTCAGTAACTAGTTGGGCAGTGTGCTACCAAGTCAACAGAAAGGACTAATTACTTTGGTGTTTTTCTAGCATATCATTTGGTTACTCCGATCTTATATTTCCAGTTGTTGTATTGCCATGTAAGATCTGTGTGCCATTTCATGATCTCAGAACTAGGCTCTACTGCTGCAGTGTGTTCTGGAGTGGGGTCCTGGGAACCTCCTTGTCATCTTCCAGCTAATCAGTCATCAAGAAGACAGACATCCATGAAATTCTTGGCATCAAAGAGCAGAGAGACAACCTCCTATAATCAAATGAAATGGCAAAATGGGATCTCCATCAATGAGGTCCTCGGGTGCAGTCAGTTCATCAGCACAAAGACCCTACTCTGTACTGGTCAGACCAGATCTCATTTTCTAAATTCAATTTTGTATGACCACACCCAACTTTTTTAGAGTGAGTCCAGAGTTCACCAAGTTTTTGAGATAGCTTGAAAACATATAAAATATTGAAGAAACTTTGGAGTATTTGGCCTAGAAAGGAGAACAGCTAAAGGAGGATAATGAGAGTTATCTTTAAATAGGGTTGTCACATGGAAATTGGTTTAGAGTCTCCCTAAAGGGCATAATTAGAACCAGCAAGCAGACAAGAGAATGGCAATTTCAGCTCAACCTAGGATGAACTTTCCACTTAGTGTGATCTAAAAATGGCTAGTACTGCTTTGGGACACAGTGAGCTCCCTGGCATTGGAAGCACTGAAGCATAAGCTGGTTATTGTAAGGGAATTGAAGCTTGGGTATGGAGAAAATGCTGGATTCAATGATGTATGACATCTCTTCCAAATTTGAGGCTTTCTAGTTTTATGAAACCAGGGCTCTACAATTCCCCAGGGCCTTGTAAGCACAGGATGAATGAACTGAGAACAATATCTGAGCAGTTGCTGGAAGGGAAGCTAAAATGGGGCAACCCCAAACAGGTTAGAAAGAACCATCACCACAATGTATATTGAAAATCAGATTGCCTCACTCTTGGATCCTTAGAAAAGAAACCAACTGGGAATGCAGATTCAGGATGGATTTTTTTTTTTTTTAAAGAAATGGTCACTAAAACTTCTGATGTTAATGGATGGAATCTTAACTAGAGAGATAAGCTCTATAAGCATTTGCTATTATTATAAAACCAAGTACACCTCTCACCACTATCTGTAATGGGATCTCAAGGACCTGCACTGTGCTATAAAGAGTGCTGATTATGTAGTCTGAGCAACAATCTTGACACCCAATGAAAAGACTTGGTCTACCAGATGTCTGTATAGAATGATATCCTGGGGTAGGACTGGGAGAATTCTTGAACTTAAAACTTTGTGAAGTTAACACAGGAAGCAGAATGAATGAATCCACATGCATTAGAGTTTATTAAAGCATTTTATTAAACATTTTATTAAAGCCTATACTATATACCCCAAAAAAGCAGCAAATTCAATAATGCTTTTGATTTAACTCCACTCCTCCCTTACTAAAGAATATGTGAAGTCTTTGTCTAGATGAGGAGTTCACACCTTGAAGTGCAGGTACTTTATCAACTCTCTCTCTGCCTCTAGTTATTGTTGGCCCTCTTAGCCACTGCATGGATCCATGCAATGCTGGGACAGTAGAAAGATTCCCTCTGCTGCAATGCAAAGCTCTGCAAGATGCTTCTCCTTGCTCCTTTTGCAATGGCATCTGTCTTTGATTTTCATCTCTCTGCACTGAGAAGTTCCTGGTGTGTGCTGCATCCTGATGGTATGTGCAGTTCTTATTAGTCATAGTGGATTTTGGAGGGAAAAGCACTATTGCCCAGTCTGAAGGGCATTCTCACCTAGTGAGATGACACAGTGTAGTGCTCTCAGACTCCTCCCTCCAGCTATGAGAGTCAGGAGTTATTGTTTAAGAATGGGTTAAATATAAATAAGGCTGCTGGGCTATGGTTCCCTTGTTCAGCCTCTATCTTCTCCCATTATATAAATATTATTGGAAGTGTTGAGTCAAATCTCAAAAGAGCAGAGCAAAACCAGTTATTAAACAACAAAAAAATAAGCCTTTTGGTTGATAATCCTCCATATTTCTCTCCATATTAGATTTTTTCCTGTTTCCTCAGCTAGGATTAATTGGCCCTACCTCTGAGGATGCTAAATATGTTACCCACATCTCTATCATAGCTCCTACTCCTGACTATCCCTGAGGCAGGACAAACCCCATGCTCTGTGAGGGCAGGAACCATGTCCCCAAGTCTCTTAGTACAGTGCCTGGCCCAGAACAGGCTCATGTCAGCCGGGAAGCACAGTGTTCCCGTAAGCTGAGGTCCTGCCAGTAAGCTGAGGTCCAGAGGCACGAATGTGGATACCATCAGAATCCCTTTTCCTTTATGTTTAAGAGGACAGAGAGAGTTTAATGCTCAGCTCTTGGGAGAGAAAGGAGAATATATACCACAATCAGGCTAAGTTGTAACCAGTGTACCCAGAATTTCCCTAGATCAAAATTCATGATGGTTGAAAGAGAGAAGAGAGGAAACTTCAAGTAACTGGAATCTACTTCTAGCCATGTCTACACGTTGAGATAGCCACAATAGTTAGTCTTTTTGCCCAAATTTCAAAATTTCATGGGAAAAGTGGCTGCCCTGCCTTTTACAGCAAGCTGTTTCTTTGACCATGTACTGTTTCAATGACAGGACTGCTTTACCCATCTTCCTGGCACATTATATATGAGTATGAAATAAGGGAAAAAATGAATTTCTGCTCTTCTCTCATCATACTTTCTGTGTCTCCTTTCTTATCCCCCTTCTCACACTCACACCACATTCACATCAATGGAAAGAAAGACTCTGGTGCTAGGAGCTGTTTCTCTACACTCAGTACAGCTGCACATGAGAGTTATAGCCAGGACAAACGTATTAGCCCATCTTCAACTTCACATCTCCAAATACTAGGAAAGAAAGTGCTTCAAATAGGGTCTACATGTGAGTATTTTACAAGATGGCTAGAAAGAGCCATGGATCCAGCCTTGCAGAGAATTTATTTCCAAGTAAATTGATACCAGAGTTATTTATTGTGGTGCTATTCCTGCCAACCACTTAATACCAAAGACAGTTTTTGAAAATCCAGTGAGAAATTTTTGCTTGAAAATGTGAATTAAATAGCTCCTGCAGGCTGCTCCTTGGCACTTTTGGAGTCTGCCTGGCAAGTTGATTCAATGCTTAAGTCTAAAATTTTCTCAGTTCTTATGAGTTGCTTAGCTCATGTGTCTGCTCCTCATCCAAAATGAATGTGATGCAATATGCAGGTCCAGAGAAAAACATGCTGCCAAGATGCTTCAAAATATTGGAGTTTCCCCAAAGATAAAGAAGAAATTTGGGCTTAGCAATAGAAGCTTTGACCTGAATGCTTACCACTTCTTATCTTTTAGAAATTTTTGGTGTGGAGAGTTCCCAAAGGTAACCTCCTTAGAATAAGTGAGGCTTGTGGTACAAAGAAAGATGCTCAGTTATTACAAAATACTCTTCCAAGAATTAGATTTAGTTGGCTAATACCATAGTTTTTTGTGTGTGTGTCAGCTTTCTTCATTATTGCTTCCTGGACTTGTTATTTTTGTTCTATTCTGACACAGGCTTTATATGTGATGGGAAACATCAGGGAATTCAAGATAGGCAAACAACCAAAGAAAGGGCATGCATGCAGTGACTAGAGAGAAGCAGAAATGATGACTGGGCTTTATATGCTAGAAAGTGAGCAAAGAACTTGAACTTTCAGTTAGGGCCCCATTGAGTAGGATTTTCTAAATATATGTGAAATGAATCAACTTAACTGGCTTACCATCTAACATGATGTTTATAATAGACACTCGCTGAGCTTTAGCTGTTGTCTTAAAAAAAAAATTCATCTAATTTACAACCACCTAATTTTATGACCCCTAAGTTTCAAAAGAGCCCTGAGTAGAGATGTTTATTAATACAAGGACACAAAGTCACAAAGGTTTAGGTTGTTCAGTGCTGGACAACCCCAGGGATCTGACCTCACTTGTGGGGTTCTTATTGCTTAAGTTTTTAAATCAAAATCCTAGATGCAGTGGGTTGGGAGTGAGTTATGTGCTTGGGGAAGAAAGGCAGGAAGCAAACATCTCAACTCCCATTGTCTGAGCTAGTGGAGAAGAGCATGGACTT
Source organism: Cabassous unicinctus (assembly GCA_029593785.1). Lineage (NCBI taxonomy): Eukaryota > Metazoa > Chordata > Mammalia > Cingulata > Chlamyphoridae > Cabassous > Cabassous unicinctus. Next base: position 6,252 of record JAQZBX010047388.1, read on the forward strand.
CCCATGCCCTCCTTTTATGATGTGACTTTTCTGTGGCCTGATAGCCATCCTTGTTAACGAAGAAGGCAGGCAAGACAGTGTCCATCTCTGCTGTAGTGGCGAGTGATCAAGGGATAAGGCCTTACTCCTCGCATCCATCTTCCTTGTCTCCAAACCTAATCTTTCTTGGGGACTTTCTAATCAAATCTAGCCATGCCTCAACCAACATCAACTTTTCCTAAAGCAGTGGGTGATGTCATTTGGGTATTCAGCATGGGCCCTATTTATGTAAGTTCCGCAGGTTTAAGGTCTGGAATCTCAGCGGTCAGCCGTTCTGGAATAATGGCTCACACTATCAGACACACATGAAACTGACCTGTGACAGAAAGGCCAAGCTGCAAAATTACTGTGTGGAATGGACCTTTCCAATAAGCAATAAGATTGCCATTCAGTTGCTCTGTCCAAGCATCAATGTACACAGCAGAGAACTCTAGTAGTCAGAATTCGTGGTAGTCACATAAAAAATAAAGAATCAAGGCAAAGATGCTCAACATCATGAGGCAAATGCAAATCAAAACCACAATGAGATATCACTTCACAGCCACTAGGAAGACTATTAAAAATAGAAAATAACAAGTGTTGGTGAAGATGCAGAGAAATAGAAACCCCCATACATTGTTGGTGGGAATGTAAAATGGTATAGCTCCTGGGGAAAACAGTTTGGTGTCTTCTCAGAAAGTTAAACATAGAATTGCCTCATGACCTGGCAATCCCACTTCTAGATATATACCCAAAGGAATTGAGAGTGGGAACTCAAACAGATATTTATTCATCAATGTTCATAGCAACATTATTCACAATAGCCAGAGTAGAAGCAACCAAATGTCCATCAACATATAAATAAATAAACAAAATGTGGTATATACATGCAATGGAATATTATTTTGTCATAAAAAGGAATGAAGTGCTGGTACATGTTACAGCATGAATGAACTTTAGAAACATTATGCAAAGTGAAATAAGCCAGGTACAAAAGGAGAAATACTGCATGATTCCACTTATTTGAAATACCTAGACTATGCAAATTTATAGAGAGAGAAATTAGATTAGAAGTTACCAAGGGCCAGGAGTCGAGGGGAATGGAAAGTTATTGCTTAATGGGCACAGAATTTCTGTTTGAGGTGATGGAAAAGTTTCGGTAATGGATGGTGGTGATGGTAGCACAACATTGTAAAAGTAATTAATGCAAATGAATTGTATACTTGAAGTGGTTAAAATGGGAATTGTATGTTGTATTTATGTTACCACAATAAAAATTAAAAAAAAAAAAAAAAGAAAAGAAAGAATCAAGGCAAGGGACGTTAATCTGGCTGTAATAGAACCTATAAGCCATCCCTTTATTTCCAAATTGCTCATTGTTCCAATACCCAAATGGTCGAGCCTATCAGATGCAGGATTTCATCACTAACCCCAATATTGCATTTTCTTGACTATTGACCCTTGGTCTTTGATTTTTGGAATGAGCTACTACTTTATATTTTTCTCTACTCCATTTTTCTGTACTCTGTTTCTGATCAACTGAACCCTTTTTCCTTTATTCCAAAGTATTTTTACAACATTGTATGATCCAAGCTTGTAGATGATTTTTTCCCTGATTACATTTTAGACTGGCACCTTCTTGACAATACAGAAGGAAGGGGCACATTTTTTCTCATGGGAAGTTGCCTCCAATCTCTCTATAGAAATGTCAACTGGCTTCATTCATGGTGCCTACACTTTTCATTCATTCACTCATTATCCATAGGAATTTAATGAGTACTTATTTCATTCCATTTGCTGAGGATTTACGGGTGAGGTCCCTGCCTAGAACGAGCACACCTTCTAGTGAGAGAGACAGACAATAACAAATAAACAAACAAGAAAAATAATGTCATGTGGTGATAAGGGCTATGCAGGAAGCAAATAGGTGATATGTTAATGACTTGGGGAGGGGTACTGCTTTACACAGGATGCTGAGGGGGAGTCTGTCTTATGAACCCCAGTGGAAGGACATTCCAGATAGAGGACATGGCAAGTGCAAAGGTTTGAGACATATTCAGGGAAGAGCAGCAAGGCCAGTGTGGCAAAGACAGAGTGAAGACAGGGGAAAGTGGTAGAAGGTGAGGTTGGAGAGATGGACAGGGCCTTGGAAAGCCAGGGCAAGGAGTTTGGACTTCACCCTAAGTACATTGGTAGGCCACTGAATGGTTGAAAATAGGAGAGTAACGTGATCTGATAGTCATTTTAAAAGTATTTGTGTTCTTTCCAGACTCACAGGGTTTCCTTTCTGGCCTTGTCTTCCTTGGATTTCTCCTTTGGGTCCCCTAACCTTCATTCACTAACAAAGATATTGTTTCTCACTCCCATCTATGAGTCTTCAGTTCCAAGAGTCCTGTGATCTGTCATGGTCCAGAAAAGTCTATTTCTAAAGATGAACCTGTTTCTAAATTCATTAATTCTGCTGCCCCCCACCCCAACGTTTCTTTTTCTTTACTATTGACCCTTGGTCTTAGATCTTTGGACTGGGCTACTCCTTTACCCAGTGAACCCTCTTCTATCAAGAAAGACCTTCAAATAGGACCTGTGTGCAATGGAGCCATTAATATAAATAAATGAGCAATATCTGATGCCTTTTTAAAGACTATTTAATGAGTCAATCTTCCCTAGATTTTCCCCTGGAACAATGTTTACTACTTGGTTTAAGAATAAAGGAAATAGCTCTAATGCTCTTACCAAATTACAAAATGGGCACTGACATTTAAAAAAAAAATACCAGGAACCATGTTTTTCCATAAACAGGGTAAAAGCAACTACATCTTGGTGCTTGGTGCTGAGTGGCTGTGGATGGAAGCTCTGGCAGTGGCTAACACCTGTGTCTTATCACCCAGGCCAGTGAACGGCGTGTTCACCTCGTCGTGTCCCGCCAAGTTCGACAGCAGAGTTCTGACATCTTTCAGGAAGCAGGTTGGAACAGCAATGGCAGCCAATCCCCGGGGCCTGGGGAGAGGAGCAACAAGGTGAGGCCTCGCCAGGGCTGGCTGTGTCCACTGCTCCTTCCGGGAACTATTTATTGGGAAGGCCACGTACTTAATCATTTCCAAGTGTCATCTCTGGACTTCATCACCCAGAGTAACACTATTTCACTTGTCTTGTAGCACTCAGAGCCCAAAGTCCCATCTTCATGACCTGGTGAGATAGCAGGTGTCTCCAATCCAGGCAGGCGAGAGGGCGCCAGAGAGTTTTGAAACCTGATCTTACAGACCTTGTGTGGGAATCTGATGTGCTAGTCTAACCCAAATAGGAGCCAGGTTTTCAGAGAGTCATTTTCTTTTAAGACTGTTTTCCATTCACTTTGAAATGAAACAAAATGTTTGCTGGGTCTCTGGCTTTGGACTTTCCAAATCTGGTTGGAAATGAATATAATGACTCCTCTGCTAATTTTAGTTTGTGTTTACAGAAGTCCCCAAATCAAATCTTATTAGAGGGACCAGGAAGATAATTTCGACACTTGAAGCTCATGTAACATTAGGGAGAAGTGGGGATTGGGACAAATCAGAGTACATCCATCCTGTCTTATGGCATTCAAATCAGGAAAGTTTTTTTTAAAGCACCGTGCAGCAAGCAAAATGCATCTGAGGATAGAATCCATCCTTCAAGCTACTTGTTTGCAGCCTCCATTTAAATGAGTGATTCAGCCCAATTTGTACTTCTGCCTGTGGCTTCTACTAGAATAAGTTAAATTCTAGCTATATTAAACTGCTAAGAATGGGGCCTCTACTGGCACTGTGGTTTTATAATTCCTTTCACCCAACCATCATGAATCATGGGAAGAGCCAGAAGGACCTGATCAAATTTTTGCTGAAACTATCTGTCATGTGTCCGAATTCCTGGAAAACTCACGTAACAAAGTGGCCTAGTGAGAAATAGTAGTTACTTTCATTTTAATTTATGGTTCCATCTGCCTTCTGAAATGCCCTCACAATAAAGTAGCATATTTAAAATAAAATTAAGACCTATATGGCTCTTTGATGATTTAGTGTTTTATGTTCTTACTAAAGTTTTATTTTATTTAGGAAACAGTATGACTCTTTGAAAGTAGGAGCTTGAATGTTTCAAAGAAATCACCAAAGAAATCAAACCCAGATTTGTGGGGTAGAAAGGTTTTTAGCCATTTGAAAAGTTAAGGAATAACAAGCATGAAATTTAGGAGTGGGTTACCTCTGTGGGAGAAGAAAGGAAGTGAGACTAGAGAGAAGTGAAGTTGTAGAGGGCCTTGGACTGTGCTTGGGACATTTATTCCTGATGCTGGGCTGCAAGGTACATGGGAGGGTCATTGAGTTATTATTTATATGCTTTTGTGTGTCTAAAATATTTTATTTTAAAAAATCCAAAGCAAATATGCTATAACATAAGTATTTGTTAGAGCTGAGTGGCATAAAGCCACCCATGATATTTTTTAATAAGCTTTAATTATTTCAAAATAGATGATGTTTTTAAACATTAAGGGAACATTCTGAAGTTTCCAAAGTAGGGAGGGGGAAGGGGGAAGAAAACATAGAAGGGAAGATCATTTGTCACATTTAACTCTCTCTCCCACCCACCAGCCAAAGATAGGCAAGTGGTGTGAAGGTTTCACAAGATGACTTGGAGTGTTCCATTCCTAAAATGTGTCTCTCTGGTGGGGAAAAGCAAATGATCATTAGAGACACAGCGTACATGGGTACATTTCTTACTTGGGGTATTCTGGCTATTTTTGCTGAGTCTCTAGGTGCTCAACTAAACATCTCTTTGTTCAGTGGTGGCTATTTGCAAACCCACTGCAAACAGATCTGTTTGGTAAGAACCAAGGAAGTACGAGAGAAGATTCTGCTTTCCAGGAACTTATATCTAAAAACATAAATAACACGTCTATGCAGCCTCAGGGACTTCGGTTTCAGCATTTGACTCTTACATGTCATGTATTTTCTTTGGTGGAATTAATTTGGGTTTGAGTTTTACAGCCCATGAGAGAGTTGAACTCTTTCTGGGAAAATTAGGAAATTAATTCTCTCATCTGTTTTTCTGATAATTACCTGAAATTTGACAGATTAATTTTACCATGTGTTTAAATATTACCTCTAAAGGCAGAGTTGTGTAGTGAGGAGAGCATAGATTTAGAGCCAGACATTTTGCTTTGCAGTACTGACTCCTCCTCATGACAGCTATTTCGTTGACCAAATTTTTTAAAATGGTGAGCCTTAGTTTGCCTAGCCTGACACATTTAAGTAGATATCAAATAATATTTCTTTCCTTTCCTTAAACAAGTATCCAGCTAATTAGTACATTATTCAGACAATATTTATTTACAAGAAAATAATCAAAGCACTAATTCTTATTAATTGGAGTAGCAGGAGAGAAGCCAATATAATTCTGGAATATTTCTTAAGATACGTAATTTTGTTATTTTCAAATGAAGTTAGTAAAACATTTTTTTTTTTAAACCGAAGTGTTCTCAGGTAAAAGTCATATCTTCCAAACAATTCCTTTCTTTTTAGCCAGAGGTTTCCAGGACCTGTGTGTTATAAGCCCCATTTCATAGATTAAGTCAGAGGAGCTTGAGTGATTGTACTGCTGCCAGATTGCATACACTTATTACTACTAAAAACCCAAATACCAATAAAAAGATGCTCAAACTCACTATAGAAAAATGCAATTGAATTATTGGATTCTTTTTACCTGGGCATATATAATACATATTGATAAAACCTGGTATTTGCAAAATTGTGGGAAAATCAGCATTTTCACAATGTGTTGGTGAGATTATAAAAGATATATAACCTTTCTCAAGGGCAATTGAAGGGTATCATCAGCATGTAAAGTGCTCAGGCTCTTTGAGCCAGCAATTGTGCTTCACAGGCATTAGCCTAAATAAATATTTAAAACAAGTGTACAAGATGTGTGTGTAAGGATGTTCCCGGTGCCACTGTTTGATTTTACAAAAGAATGTAAGCAGCCCAAATCTTCTTCAGTGGGGAATATGGCATATTTGTACAATGAAGTATTAGGGAATTATTCAAGAATGACATAAAGCCTACATATGTGTGTGTGTGTGTGTGTGTGTGTGTGTGTGTGTATTTTTTTTTTTTAAAGAAAAAGAAGTCTGTCTTCCAGAGTCTTCTGTACTGTATTTTAGCCATCACCTTGAGGGATTGATTAGCTACCCCTAACAATATCCTCTGCCCCCCATTTGGGAATAATGAAGAAAGCTCTTCTATTCGAGGGCAAATGCTTTATGTCTGCCCCAGGAATGGGCTGAAGCAAAGAGCAGGCAGCAGGAGTCTTGGTGCTTAGAGCTCTGCCGTGCATCGGGGGCATTTCATAACCACATGCATCTCCAAGTGAGGCTCTTTCCAGAGATGATCGTAATTAAAGGAAGATATGTCCTGCTGCTTATTGCTTCTCAGAAGGGAAAAAATCATGTCCCTGGAAGGGACCTTGAGAGGCCCTCCAAATCTACCCCTCTGCTTCAGCAGGACTGTTAGGCCTACTGTGTTCACACTCGTGCTTATTTGTCTTATTTTGAAATTTTTCTCTGAAGAAAGGCCCATTTCAGTTTTGCGATCCTCATTTGAAAACTAGATTGGTTCTTCAGGGCTCTCTGGTCCTGAGACTTATATAGATACAAGGCAGATCTTACAAGTACAAATTGTAGCATAGACCTTGCTATAATTGTTCCTAAATTCCAATTTATATTCTATTACTATCAAAAACTATTTGAGACCATTTACAATTTATCCATCCATTTATTCAGCAAGCATGTACTTACCATCTTCAATGTACCAAATGTTAGTTCAGTGCTAAAGATACAATAGAAGGCAATTATACAATAAGACCATTAAAATAGACATGGATAATCCAAAACAAGAGGAAATCATAAACTAATAAATACATGAAAAACCTAGGCTTATTTTGCTTCATATGGAAACATGCAAAATTGACTCTGTGTATCCAGGCAATAGTTCTGTATGATGTCAGCTGTCAAATTTACAGAAGTTTGTCTTAAATATAATTTATTTAATTTGTTAAATAGATAACATATTCACAGGGCTCAAAAAATGTAAATTATATATTAAAATATCTCCTTCTCACTCCATCTCTAACTTGTCCATTGCCTACTTCCACTCCCACAGAAAATACTTTTTTTTATTTATTCCATGCAACTCAAAGCAAATACTAATACATATTCTCACACTTTGCTCTGTACCTTAAAAGTTACTTTCTTTAGATTCAACTGTAAGCTATGTGTTAAGCTATGGACTTCTTTGAGGTTTGATAGTGTTAGAAATATTTATTTGCAGTACATGCATCCACTTAGTCCCCTGGGTCACTGCAAAAGCATGGCAGAGGATAATTTTTTAGAAAAGAATATGTTGAAATGTATTCATTGATAAATAGCACCCTTGAGCTACCCCATCATACTCCTCCAATATAACACCGCATGTAACTTTGAATTTAGTCTAATGTTGTTGAATCACAGTTCTCCTAAGCTGCTTTTCAAAAGTACTCATTGTGTATACTTTATTTTTACACAATAAAGGATATAATGGACTTCATATTATATCAAATTCCTAGAGTAAGAGTAAAGATGCTAATTAAGGGAAACTAGGAAATGGTAAGTTTCTAGAGTATAATATCTGTGAAATGCATATTCATTTTTCTTTGAGGATTTCTGTAAATTGGCTACCTGAATAAATTAAACTGGGACTATTACATAAAAATATGGTTACTTTTTGAACTTAGACAAAAATTCCTAATATTCATGAGTGACAAGGTTATTTTGAAATGTTGACTCAATTATATCAGGAATAAATTACTCACTTGAAAAATTTGGGACACAGCTCACTTTGTGCTTGATATTTCTCATGCTCTACCAATCTGTTCCTCCCTCCATTTTAATTGTCCCATTTGAAATGTAAATGTCCTGAGTCAGCCTATAGAATTTGGGATAATATATTGTTTGGGAAGGGGGGTGGGAGTTTTCTGCATGTGTCTTTCTTTGTGACACCAAGGACGACCATCATAGAGGTATGCAATGTTGGTAGTTTTTGCATGTAGGAAATGCAAACCAACTAGTGAATGAGTGCCCCATGTTTGTTTTTTATGCCTTCAGACCCTCCATCCTGTGGTCGCTTGTCATGAGAAGGTCGTAAGTGTCCGAAAAGACCCCAGTGAGTCTCTTGGCATGACAGTTGCAGGGGGAGCATCCCATAGGGAATGGGATTTGCCAATCTATGTCATCAGTGTTGAACCCGGAGGAGTCATAAGCAGAGATGGAAGAATAAAAACAGGTAAAAATTAAAGAGATTTAAAGAACTGGGGTGGCAGAGAATTTATCAGCCTGTTGGGTTAAGAAAGTGTTTCTAGAATTAACGAGGGAACGTGAAGGTGATCTGGCCAGGGCATCTGTTACCCATTGAACATGATTGGCTTGAGTAAAGTTGCTATACTGGATTTCACCCCTCTTCATATATGTAGGCTGATGTGGACCACCTTGCCTGCTAGAACTTCTACCAATCCCAGGCATTAACAGGGAGTCACTACAATTATGAGCAAGTTGCCTTGATTAAATGACATAATTTGGTTCCATTCATCTAAGTGGTTTTTTGCTGGATTGATCCAGTTCATGAATTGCTTCATTTTATGCCTTTGATAGAGAAACGATTTGATAGATTTCAATTTCAAATCAATGAATATTTATTAAATGCAAGTGCCATGCCAAGTACTTTCCCATGAGTGAAAAGCGTTTCACTGCTTTAATCTCGTGTTCTGGGCTAAATTGGGTGAAGGGGGGACATGTCATATTTCCCTCTACTAATATATATCCTTAATAATATTGTCATTTCACATAAAGGGGTAATTCAGGTAGTTGATAAGTTATGCCAGTTAACGTAAAGGTAAAGATTCATAAAGAGAGAAACTGTGAAGTTTCTGAAGTACAGTTGCTCAGCCAGAGTTGCCACAGGAGGGTGGCATGTTAGGGGATTCAGCCGGCCACCCAAAGGTGCTTCTTTTCCTGTCAGAAAGGGCTCAAGGCCTTTCCCATCTTTCTCCTCCTATCTTTTCACTCCTGCTGTGGTTATTCTGTATGAAAAAGATGATATTCAAGGGAGGTAGAAAAACAGGAGAGAGAGAAAAGAGTAGAAAATGGGGGTCCAGGTAGTATGAATTTTAGCTTCTCTTGCTTTCCTGCAAGCACCTGGGTGGAGAACGATGAGGTCAACCAAGAAGTGACTTGTTAGCGCAAGAATCTGAGCGCGAGCATCATGCGAGATGGTGTGTGGAAAGGGCCCAGGGTCCAGCACGGAGGAGGTGCCTAGCCAATGGTAACAGTTATCACCTTGGCAACTAGTAGAGACGCTGTTAATTCTTCTTTCCCACCTCTTTAATAACACAGTCCCACAACTCATTTTTTCATCTGCTGTTGACTCCCCTGCCAGTTGTGACAGACATTCTCATGGGTAGTTTCTTAGTTATTCATTCAGTTCATATTTACTGAGTGCCTACTGCATGCCAGGCTCTGTGCAGGTACTGGGAACTTTTGCCATGTGCTCCCCTTTTGTGCTAAAAACATTAACAAAAAGGAGTCAAAAAGGAAGCTTTCTTTGATTAAATAAGTGAACAAGGCTACTCTATCTTCCTTCTGTCCTCCCCCCACCCCTTCTATTCTTCCTTACTCACTTTATTTCAAGGCAAGAGCCAAACACTAATAGATATGCTTTCGAAAACTCAGAGTTTCCTACTTGTGTCTTGGAATATGCAGAGTCTATACCATTTGCTATATGAGAATCCAGCATCATGTCCAAATGAGAGGCCAAATATGACTCTCACCTTCACCATTCCCCCACATCACAGCCAATCCCTGCCACTTTGCACTTTAAGCAGAAGTTACTGTTCTAAGAATGGCTTCTGCTTCTCTGTCCATCAGGTGACATTTTGTTGAATGTGAATGGCATTGAACTAACAGAGGTCAGCCGGAGTGAGGCGGTTGCATTGTTGAAAAACACATCCTCCTCTGTGATACTCAAAGCTCTCGAAGTCAGCGAACCTGAGCCCCAGGAAGACTGCAGCAGCCCAGCAGCCCTGGACTCCAACCACAACTTGGCCCCACCAGGTGACTGGTCCCCCTCCTGGGTCATGTGGCTGGAATTACCACGGTGAGTCCCAACGTGACATCCCTGTAGAGGCATGGGAGGAAACAATTACATTTCTTAGACCATTCTTTGACTCTCCTGGGCTGATATATGGCACTAGCATGCTAATGAGATCCAGGCTTGGTTGTCGGACTGTTTGAGATAATTATGTCTGTATTAGTCAGCCAAAGGGGTGCTGATGTAAAGTACCAGAAATATGTTGGGTTTTATAAAGGGTATTTATTTGGAGTTGAAGCTTACAACTACCAGGCCCTAAAGAGTCCAACATAAGATACCATAAGAGGTACTTTCTCACCCAGAGTCATTTGCCACAGGTTGAGCAAGATGGCGGGTGATGTCTACAAGGGTCCAGCCTTCCTCTTCCTCTTAAAGGTCCATGGTCCCAGCTTCTTCTGATATCAGCTGTAGGGTGGGATAAGTCTTGTCTCTCTTCCATGGCTCGTTTCTCTCTGGGCTCAGCTGTTCTGGTCTTTCCTCAAGTTCAGCTGTAGACTATCAGGCTCTCTCTCTTCCCAGGGCCTCTGCCATGTCTATGGAGCCATCTCTATTCCTCTGTGTTCTTCTCCTGTGTGTTTACTTCCCGAGGCTCCATTATCAAAACTCAAACTCCTTGTAGTTTTCTCTGTGAGTCTCTGCCCACCAAGGGGGCAGGGACTCAACGTCCTACTGACATGGCCCAATCAAAGCCCTAATCATAATTTAATCAAGTAAAAGTGAAACCTCTGAATTTAATACAATCTAATATGCCCAGAGGAACAGACTAGATTACAAACACAATCCAATATCTATTTTTGGAATTCATAAACAATGTCTTACCTTTTGTAACTGAAAATGCATGCAGAAATCCTAGGGATGAAAGTCAGGATGTGCAAACCTGTTAGGCATTCACATTGAAGAGCTTGCAGGGCAGCCATGTGCAGCTGTGTGGGTTGTTCATGTGCTAGAGAACTCAGCTGGCATGACAGGGAGAGGAGGGCTGAAATCCAGCCTGTGCTTATGCACCCGGGACCAGAGGAGGGTTCATCTTAATGTGGGGATTCTGCCAATTGCTAAGTATGTCTATTCCGATTTTGCATTTTGGAACTGGGGAAATAACCACAGAATGGGTCCAGGGACCCACTGGACCCACAGTGAGATGGACCTGAGCTAAAACTCCATCGATCACCATAAGTCCCTAGTATGGTCGACCACAGTGATGTGTTAAGTCTCCTGGAATTATTTTTCTGTAATCCCTGAAATGTCTGATCATTTCCTTTTCCTCATGGCACTGTTACCCTGGTAAAGACTGCAGGTCCTTTGGGGGAAGGCTAGGGCAAAGATAAACAGTATAAATTTATTCAAGGGGTTCGAGATCTATAAACAGCTCAAGTCTGGGAACTGAGGGAGGGGCCATGACTCTGTTTTGCTGATTCCAGTTGCATGGAGGATGGCTCCGTTCTGTGGCCTCACTCTGCGGCTTTCAGGTGGCCATGGTTACATACAGGGCAATGCGGCAGGACATGGTGCTTTCATCCAGATGTGTAAGCATGTGCTGGTGGGGGACTCTTCTCAGATCATCTTTCCCTGCTCCTGAAAGTTCTTGTATAAAACTTCAGGAAGCAGCTAGGTTGTCATTTTAGTTAGATGTAACCAAAGCCTTACAGTGAAGCATTTAATGGTCTCAGACACTTAAGGGAGATTAGGGGGACAATTTTACTAAATGACTCTATACAGAAATTAAATAGTCACAGGACAGATAAATTGGGGTTTGCTCCCTTGTATCAGAACATAAACTGTTGGTCTTTAAAGAATTCCCTTGCTAGTTCCCAATGCATGATTTAAATGTCAAATATTGGAGTCTTTGAAGATGATATGGTGGCAGGGGATTAAATGAATGAATGTAAGATATTTGGTTTTAGTTCATTTTTCTTGAAGGTGGAGATAGATTTTTTTCTCTCTCTCTTTTTAAAAATTTAAATGAGGTGAAAAATAATAATAATCCCTGCCTCAAATACAAACTGACCTAGATTCCTTTTTGAGCCTTTACTAGTTAGATAAATTATTTTTTAAATTAGTGTATTTTTTAAAATCCTTAGACATTTGAAAAATGAGGCTTGAGGTGGTTTAAAAATCTTTAAACATTTGAAAACAGACTGAGTGGAAAAAGAGACTGTTACTTTAAATAAAATTTTATTTTTAAAAAACTTTCTGAAACTGAAATCTATTAAAAACATAGTTTTAAATTTTTGTGTTTGAAAGCTATTTTGTCATATAATTAAAGTTCCTCATCATTTACCCATGTAAGACAGGACAAATGTGAGATTTTTTTTACCCCAAATACAGCAAAATAAATGGCTTTTTCTTCCTCCACTTTTTGTCACTTGACTTTTGTGGCTACACTTTTCTACTCTTGCCGCAAGACTGGTCTATTCAAAAAGGAGAGTAGAAAGGAAGTGTGAAAGGTGCCAGCTTAGAAGACAGTGATTTTCAGTTACCCTATCTATGTTTGGCTTCCTTCATTCTCTCCTCTCCCCGCAGACACCGTACAAAATTCAGATGGCACCAAAGCATATAGAGAGGGCAAGTCTAAGTCTCCCTCCCACCCCTGTCCCCTCACTCTTTTCAACAGGAGTGACACTGTTGCGAATTTCTTCAGTGTTTTTTCAGGGAGAGTCTGTGCCAGGCTTTGGCAAACTTTTTCTGAAAAGGGCCAGATGATTTAGGCTCTTGAGAGTCACACTGTCTCTGTCGCAGTTACTCAACCCCACTGTTATAGCATGAAAGCAACGATGGACAATATGTAATGAATGGGCATGACTGGGTTCCAATAAAATTTTACAAAAAATAGGTGGTGGGCTGGGCTGTAGTTTACTAATCCCTGGTCTATATATAGAGGCACGAACACACACAAATACAGTGGTGACTGACTGTTATCCACTGTGCTTTTCCTTAAATCTAACAAAGTACCTTGAGTATTGTTTCATATCAGTACATATAAAGCTGCCTCATTCTTTTTTTTTTTTAACCTATAAATAGTATTCTGTTTATAGATGCCCATACTTTCTTTAATTAGTTCCTGTTGGTAGTGGACTCTTAGATTGTTTTCCATCTTCTGCTTTCACAAATAGTGCTGTAATAACTTAACTATTATACGTTCCCCATTGAATGTTTATCTGTAAGAAAATTTTAAGAATGAAATTACTGAGTTGACTGATAGTTTGTATAGTCCATATCTAATAATACCACCATCTGAAATTATTGGGTGCTTAATACTGCTGTGGTTGGGTCTGTTTAGTCTTGCTAACGACGTAATGTTTCCTCATGTGTTTTATGTTTTTTTATTGTGTGTTCATGTTCAGTAGAGCGTTATCTGTAGGAATCCTATACAGTCTAGTCTGAGGATATGTCTCCCAGACCAGCTTTGCATTTACCTCAGCCAGGTAGCCCAAGGCTGCCACTAGCTTGGGGCCACTTTTTATGTTGATTTCTTGGTTAGGAATTGCAAGGATGGTACAAGTAGGCTAAACTCAAACCCCACACCCTCATGAGGGCAAGCCCATGGTTATAAATCCTTAGGAAGTGATCTTTTAACCCCAATTCAGAGCCCAGATGGTGTCCTGTAATGGTGAGCAGATCTCTTTTTTCCTAGTTCATCCTTTTGCTACTTTGAAGTTCTTGAATTTATGAGAGTGTTCTCATCACCTCCCTACCTTGCTTGGGCCCATGTTTTAATTTCCTACCCCTACATAACCATAGAAACCCCAATCTCTGATTATTGACATAGCTGGATTCTCCAAAAAGTACATCCTGAGGCAAAGAATTCATGTTGTCAGTGTAGTACTATATATAACACTATATATATTAATATATATTAATATATACTGTTTTGCCATATATTACTGGAGTGTAATTCCAGAGAACAGGGTTTTATGAAAAAGGGGAATGAGGCAGGGAAGGAAAGAGAGGTAATAGGAAGATGTGTTTATGGAGTTTGTCCCCACACAGTGCAAGTGATTGCTCAGTCCATCTTCTGAGAAGTTGTA